>CAEFZX010012136.1:0-241438 GCA_903066825.1 Alfaro cultratus | reverse complement strand
GAAAACAAAGACTTTTGTATGTGATATTTAGCCTGTTTCAATGAACCTGAATGATTTGTGAAACGCATATGAGGAGGGACAGGAGATAGTGAAAGAGAAGATGTGTCCAATCTTTCAGGGCTTTAATGAAATCAAACTAGAGGTCAAGAAGTGAATGTAAAGATGTGCTTCATTAGAATGTTCTTTAGTTTTTATGAGAAGACTGCAGCCTCAGGGCTAAGTTAAAAAGAAATAGATAAATAAATTAATTCCACAAGAAATTACTGAATTTCTTGTTTTTTTCACATCAAACTCCAAGACAAAAAAAAGGCACCAACAATATCCCCGGTTACGAAAAGAAATATATTTAACACATGGATTGGCAAATTAGTAAGAGACGAAGTCCAAAGTGGATTTATTGTTCCTGAGCAGTTCTGCTTCACTGAAGTGTGAAGGCTTAAGTGTGTGAAGGATAAAAGAGGGAATCAGTGTCAGTTCCTTTGCTGCCAGTTTACTTGGCGAATAATCCGGAAGTTTCTACCTCCGTTGTGAGCTGCCCCAGCCTTGTAGTGACAGACAGGCTTTGTTTAAGCAGGAGGCTGTAGAAGGTGTTACTGCTGAAAGCCTCCAAATCCACCTGGTGCTCATAATCCCAAAAGTCATCCACAACATCCGGGCAGGCTGCTTTTCACAAAGACAGTACAAAACAGGGAGAAATGGGGATAAAAAATGGAATAAATGTATTTCAAATCACATCAGGAAATTATTTTTGAAGTACATGTACAACTTTCAGGAAAAGTATTTATATTAATTAAGGTTTTTGTGACATTGCAACCATAAACTGTAATATAGTGCTTCTCATAATGTGAGTGGATTTATAAATAGAAAATCACAAAGTAATGCATATTTGGAGAAATGATTGGAATTCTTAATTCCTGTATTTAGCTCCTAAAATCACAACTTTATTGAACTACCTGTTGTCATATTTACATCTAAGAGAATTTTGGTGTAGGTCTTTACCAACTTTGGACACTGGGAGATATTTATTTTTCTCACCTTCTTTCATAAATAGCTCAAGCTGAATCATACCATCAATTCTTTTTTCTATTATAGTTAGCTGTAAATGTCACCCTTCCATTACCACCAGTGTGTGTTTCTAGTCCACAATTGTTATATAAGTCACCCTCTTCACAATTTGTCATAATCATGTGTTGATCTATTTCATTGAGTTTCTGTAAGTTTGTGGCTGCTGTGTTAAATAACATGGACAAATTTAAGGTATGCAAATACTTTTACAAGGGCCCTAGTAATAAGCTGCATTAAAAGTTTATTAAAAGCTGTTGTTGGCGTGTGCATGTGTGTGTGTTTTGGAACATCTACTCTGACGTAAAGTTCTGCTTGGTTCTCCATAGTAATGACATCAAAAGCTGTACAATAGTAAACTGAAGAAAGGGCCCCATTGATAAGATTCTTGTTTTTCTTTTTGCTGTTGGTCACCGTACACGTGCCATCAGCTTTGTGACGTCAGTCTTTTTACCAGTAACTGGTTGGATGGGTGCACCACCCAAAGGTCAGTGTCAGTGTTGCGTAAGAAGTCACTGGGGTCTTCAAAGACCCAGTGTTTGGACAGAACGTGCAGTCGGTGCACGTTGCAGGTGCATTTGTCGAAAGTTGCCTTTCACATTTGAATGTAAGTTAGGAAACAAATTATCCCCTAGGCTTCTAATGAATGAGTAAATAATTGGAGTAGTCCACCTGGCTGAATGGAGTCCTTCATTAGCCTAGCTTGTTGATTCCGATGGGTCTTCCTAATTGTGAAAACTCTTGAGCCTTTTGATGCATAGTCATCCATCTGGTAGGCCAGCTGCAACGAACGATACCTCGTTGTGATTGGCTTCTTTTCCGGCCACCCATATTCCTGGAACATAATCTACAAACACAAAAAACACAAATGTTTTAAAGTTACTTTATAAGATTAGTGAACATCTAAAATGCTTGTGTGCCTAAAAAGACGAACCAGTAATGCAACACATAAGCAGAGAACGACCACAGCTCCAAACAACAGTCCGCCGGCGACCAGCCAATCAGGTCGAAGCAACAGATCACGTCTTCTGCTGATTCCCATTTGGGTCAGATGTCGAGGAATGGTTGGGAAGAAGGGTCCAGGCTCATAACACTGGCCCCCTGCGGGCATCACTCGCACATACTGAAAGGCATTGGCATCCGTAGTTAGTGACACTTTACCATTTATAGCTTATATCACAAATTGCATTAGCCATCTGCTAACTTTTTTCATGTGCTGTTCTTAGTATTGATCATGACATCCTTAGACAATTCAATCCAAACATAAACGAGATTAAAAAAATAGTCAAAACAGCAAAAAAATACATCAGCTTTTGAAATCTTACGTTTTTGTAATGATTTTTTTAAAAATAAAATCACGATGTAACAAAATAGCTTTGATTCTTTTTTTATTGAAATTTACCATGTGTTTATGCTGATTGCTGCTAAGTGTGAACACATAAACCCCCTGGTGGTTAAAGACCAGCGAAAACAAGGTAGGAGGAGTCCAGGAAAGGGTCAGCTCCTCTTCCAGCAGCCTGAGCGCACCCCAGTCAAAATCACTGTTTGTGTTGTAGAGATTGTCACTGAAAGAAGTGCAGAGATGCTGAACAAAAATGTCCAAACAAAAGTAGCAAAATACCCAAACCTGGAAGAATTCACCACCTGACTTACATGTCATAGAGCGGGTAATGGAATGTGCTGACAGTGAACAGTAAAACATCCCCCAGTTGGAGACATGTTGTCGGATTGAGGACTCCAGTTATACTCAACACACTCTGATCTTCAACATCACTCAGGTCTTTGTTCCACTGTCTGAAATGAGGTTCTCTTTTTACATTACTGATATTTTCCACACCGCTGATCTCATCTAAAACTTCATAGTCTTCGTCTGTAAATCAGTCATGCAAAACACCAATCTCAATAAAGCAATAATTTAGTTTGCATGTGTTGAGAATTTCCGTGCTTTCATTGTTATTTCGATTGGTGTGTGGCAGTGACGAACCGGCGGAGCTCTGTGTGAGGTCTGGAAACAGTTGCTGAATTTCCTCTGGGAGGCCGCTGAGGAGGCCAAAGAGTCCTGCCTCTAGCAGTCGTGATATAGATGAAGAAGAAAAAGGAGGTCATGAGTGTGACAGGAAACCACAAAGAAATCAGCCGCTGGATAGGAAAACCCTATTGTGTATGTGTCTGAAAGTGCGTCTCCACCTGTTGTCTGAACAATGTAGACAGTACGTGAGGATTTGTGATGGCTGTGGCACTGCAGAGTCCCCTGGGAATCCCATCTTTCAAAAACCGTTTCCAGCACACTGCCTGAGACGCTTGACACCTGCAGGCACACAATGACGATCTTTACCATTAATAGGTCAATGTAACACAAGAGATGAGGCTTTAGTTTCACAAGGAAGATGACAATACATTCATGTATGCATTATCGGAACAGGCTTATTTGTCTATTGTGTTTATTCAATAGAAATACGACATGAATATGAGTGTAACAATTGAAAAAAAACACTGAATACTTAAAATCTTAGATAATATTCAGTCTTTTGGTACATTTTATCAGTACGGATGTTAATCTATTGTCCACCTGACTTTCATAGCTCCATGTCAGAGTCGTATCCTGAGCATATCTGCACTGGAGCTTCAGATGTGTAGCTGGCTTCTGCCTGCATAGGCCTCCACATGCAGCTCTGCCAGGAGGCTCTCTGCACACACACAGACCCAGTTTCCTGTCATAACCACGGTAGTCCTCTGGTGTTTGGCACACCTGCAGAAAAACAGCCAATGCAACTCTTGTGACATGTACGTTTTCTAATTAATTCCTCTGAATCAACAAAACTATGAAATCATTGCTGAGAAAAAGTCACAGGAAGCAGCTCATGGTTAAATATTAATTGGGTTTATTAAACTTGGAGGCTTGTCAGGTTTACAGGGGAAAGGGCAAAGACATTCAGGTTGTACTCATTACCCTCACTGATTGTGGGCTGTGTTCTTACTCGATGTGTTCTTTAAACAGGTCATAGTTGTTGCATATCTTCTGTATGAGTTTCCTGTCTCATATCATTTTGAACAAGATAAGCCAAAGACCTTTCCCCTAGTTCTTCCTTAGTGTATGTGAAGGGTCATATCGTAAGTGCAAGCATTTACCTTATTCTTGCAGTGAACAGACCACTGGTGCTGGTCCAAGCAGTCCCCATATTGTGTGCGAGACTTTCCATTTCTGCAGATGCTGTACAGCTGTTGCACACACATTTCTCCATCACTGCTGGGCTGGTATCCGATTGTACAGAAGCAACGGCCATCAGTTCTCTATGGAAATAAAAGGAGAAATAAAAGGTCTAAGAAATGATATGCCGATTCATTGAAATGATGCAGACAACAATTTAATGCAAAGACGAAAACATGATACTTTCAACTACTGCAACTTCTGTTATTTATCGGCTTATGCACTTATGGTTTCTGCTCTTTTTACTGCTGGGATGCTACTATCAACTAAGTATTTACCCAATTTATCTGAGTACCCGATTTGACCCTTTGCCTACAAACTGCATGCAACACATGGGCTGTATGTTCAAACCTGTAACCCTCCACAAAGTTTTGTCTCCATGGGGAATGTAGAAGAATGTCAGACTGAGAACACTGCCGGAAATTCTTTCTGCTTCTCCAGTTTTGCCATAGCCCACCTCTTGACTGCCCCTGTAGACTAGCTTCCGTCTTTCTTTTTTTTTTTTGTTTCAGTTTTTTAACCTCGCAGTAGTCCTGTATTTTCTCTATTGAATTCTGTTTTCACATTGTTGTTTATAAATATTGCTGTGGAAATTATTTTTGCTCTTGCCCTGACTTATACCTTTGTACAACAAATTTCATTTGTTCTATCATATCTCTGGCCAAAGGTAGCAAGTGTGTAAGCTTATTTATATATCATAAATATAATATAATAAAGGAGGATAAAGATTTAAAAGGATCTATAAAGGTTTTCTACCTTGTGTCAGAAAACTCTCAGATTTAACAGAGATGTTTACAATCTCTCATCCACCTTAAGTGCACAGTAAGTCATCATTTACTTAGGTAAAGTTGGTTGCAAATTTATTTTATTTGCAATCAATATGGCTGCAAAAATGGTTTTGCAGCCATATTGCAGCCAAGTGTTCTCCCACAGACAACCAGGGCCAAATCTAATTCCCTTGATCCTGAGCTGATGAGAAGAGAGGTCAACACCTATGCAACTGCAGCCACATGGGGAAACTAGATCCTTCTGTACAGTAATACTATCTGGAACTCTCTTGGCTTGAAGCTACAGATTGTTTATCGTCTAATATTTCTGAGTGACAGTCAGGAAGCTACTCCTTTCACTGTATTTGTGAGGAAAGCGCAAGAAGATGAAAAAGAAATCATAAGCACACTTGGAGCGGATGCTTCTTCATTCTGTAGGAATTGCTGTACTGATCTTTATGCCTTGTAAAAAACACCTGAACAACGAACATGGGTAGAAACACCTGAAAACTCTGTCCATTTCCTGAGCAAATACAGACATCCTGGCCAGACAAAGGCTGCACAGCCATAGGACCACAGGCCAGGGGGGAGAGCAGGCCTGTTCGAGGGCAGTAGTGTTGTGGAGGACACTTCAGGCAGTTTTCTTGGGACACAGCTCCAGCATTTGGCCCATATGTGCCTCTAGGACAGGGGACCGGACTGAAACTGGCTGGAGGACAGTAGAAACCTAATATGTGCAAAAACATGTCACTCTGTCTTACTTTTTGATGTTGCAGTCATGAGGAAAAAAAATCTGTTGAGAAAGCTTACCTGGCTGGCAGTGCAGATTTTCCTTGTTTTGTTGACTGATGTTTCTCTCTTGTGCCATTGCACTCAGCAGCAATGCAAAATGCCAAACCACATGCATCTGCATGTTTGTATAGGTTTTTCAAATACTGACTTGCTGACCAACATTTCCCATGAACTCCTCTGCTTTACACACAAACTCTTGAAGCGATTCATCCACGGTCCATGTTTTGAAGGAAAAAAATCTGATGTAATACTCTATGAGTGTAGTCCATTGACGAAACTCTGCACTCCGATGTTCTCCACAAATGATTATGCACCAGGCCAGTTAGTCTGCATGGCTTTCAGTGGGGAGCTGAATGATTTATAAGGCCAGTGAGGTTCGGTGACAGTGACAGTAAAGCGACTGCTCAGAGGAAAGCAGCAGGGGGAAAGAAAGAGCACTTGCCTGTTGCTGAAGGATCACCTTACTCTATTTGTTCTTCTCAATCCTACCATGACACTGATTATTGATTTGGCTCTATGTGAGTGAACACTGCTTTCCTTTTCTTGATGACTGTTTTACCAAAAGGACCCCTCAGATCTATTCATGACCCCAGTTGAACCTAGTTTTATTCAGGTCTGTTTATCTATTGGGGCAATTCTCTGCAAGTTTTTATTTCAAAGCATTTTCCTAAACTACATAGTGGCTGTAGGCAGAGAGTACTTTCTATTGGATAAAACAGAAGACACTACTATGTGTGATTTGTTTGTTGGTGGCAAATGTTTGCATCCAGGAAAGCGACTCTGTTTATTCTGTTCTACATACGTTTCAAAAGAGTTCATATGTGTTCAGTTCAAACTGAGCAATGTGTTGTTCACCCACGACTCATTTCAGAAACTGAAGTTTGTCTGTAGGTAGCTCCAAAGTAAAGTAAAGATCACTATAGTCGTTGCTAATAGCCGACATCCCCGTTTTGTGAGAAACACTCTTTGAGTGAGTGAACTAATTCTCCTTACATGCACTGTAATCAAAACTATTCAAACAAGTACATATTCCATCGGTTACCGACATAGACTGTTTGGTTTAATCATTGCAAACCTTCAATTAGTAGTTCCTTTGACCCTAATATCTTCATGTTTGTTCAGTAATCAGTGTCAAAGGTTTACCCTTTGCTCCATAGTAAAATCACAAAAAAAAAAAAAAAAGCTTTGCTTATTGATATGAAGCACTGTCAGCTGGCTGGTCGATTGAACACAAGAGTTAAGTAACGTAATTATGTAACATTTTACTTATAGGTCATTTGCATTCAGAGTACCACATTTGTGTGCATGTCTTTTTTTTCTGACTCAATCTCGATGATAAATCCTGAATCGGCCGAAAACAAACTCGGAAGTGCAGAAAACAGTCAACAGACGTGTTTTCATGCTCAGTAGTCAAGGTCTTAAACTCTGTTATTGTAGTGGAATAAATGTGAGACTTTGGATACCTGGAATAACCTACATCAGGGATTTCATCACGATAGCCATGGACTTTGACCCCTCAGTGACGACTTGCAGCTTATCTAACGGAACTGGACTCAACTCTCACCCGGATCTCCATGTCGGCTGCAACAAAACCACATAGAAATAAACAGGGTGAATCATCCGAGATATAAATATAATTCATCTTTTTAATGAAAGAGACAAACATGATTGCCAATTCTGTTCTGGTGAGCAGATAACACAAGACATGAAGATGAGAACTGTTCGAGCATGTCCAAAGCTTGAAAACAGACTGCTGCTTGGCTTAAAAACCATAAAACAAAAAGCATAATGCCTTACATCTTCAACCTCTACCAGTGAAAAAATAAAGAGTAACATTTGAATCTTTTCTTTGAGTTGGTTCTCTGTTTTAAGTTTTTTCTCTTACTGTTCAGCGCAATCATCATAAAGTACAAATATTGGAATCCAGTATCTGTCTTACCAAAAATAGTTGTATCACCGTCTGTGATTTTAAAAGTGCTTCATCCTCACTAATGCTCACGATAATCTAAGGTGAGTTTAGCCAACAATTCTCTGAAATTAAGTTTTATGACGATTGAGCAGTAGATAGTATCACTGTGACCTCACAAAGTGTGCTTGTGAGAGTGTGTATATTGTGTTTGATAATCACTGTGACCCTCCACGTGTTGACTGTTGACACAGGCAGGGTTTGGGCAGCCTTTTTGATAACAAGGACCTTTATAAGTCAGAGCAGAAGAGAAGTCAGGCCACAGACCCCTGATCTTTGGATAAAGAACCTGCTTCTCTGTTGTGCACTGATCTTCCTCTTGTTCTAAGTAAGGGATATGTGAAAAACAAGTCGTATGGCTTCCAAATGTGTTTGTCGTCTTTTGGTATTCTTATCAGTTTCCCTTATTTCACTTTTACAGAGATAAACATGATTTGGGAATTAGTGATAGTCACCCTGTCACTCTCAACAGCTTTAGGTATTTATTTATTTTTCATATTTTACATCTCTGCTTTTTTTGGTTATGGTTTTTGTTTTGTGTTTTGCTTACAAATGTGTTGTTGTCTGCAGCTCATCCTCTGCACATTGACTCCAGGGAGGCAGCCTGGGTTGACTCAAAGGCTAACCACGTGTTTGACAAGGCAGACCTCTCAAAAGACATCCAGTAAGTTAACCGAACAGAACAAGCAGCTATTGATGAAGACAATAAAAAAAAATTCTCCAATGCCTTGTGAAATTATTTATACCCTTTGAACAATGGGCAGTGTGCACTTGTGATCAGTCCCCTTGAGTCAATATCTTACAAAACCACCTTTTGCTGCAATTACAGTTTTTTATTTTTACTTTTGACACCAACAGCTTTATTGGTGTCAACTTTAACCAGGCCATTCTAATAATGAATATTCTTTGTTCTTTGTCCTTCCATTGAAACTCTGGGTGTATATTCAGGGTGACTGCTCTGCACAAAGATTTTGGATGTTGGCAAAAGAGTTAAATTTCTTTCACATATTTGGCACTTACAAATGACTTTGAAGTAAACATATATTCTCCCACATAAGCAGTAGATTTCTGCAGCTCCTCCAGTGATACCCTGGGTATCTTGGTTGTCTTATCAATTTAAAAGGACGGTCATGTCTTCAATGGTCAGCAGATTTGCCATTTTCTTTCCAAATTATTTAGGGTGCAGAAATATGACACTTTTTTAGATTTAGAAAATTTGAAACATGAATTTGTTTTCTTTTCTCATAAGATACTGAATTATTTTTGGATGAATAAAAGATCCTAATAAAAGACATCTAAAATAATTTAAAGGGGTATGAATAACTTCTTAAGGCACTGTGATATGTTTGATCCAAAGTGGAATATGCACAAATAATTATATATGATGTAGACTAATACCAGGGGGTGTATTTGTGATGGGTTAGGCAGTCAGAGTTTTATAAGCAGTTTCTTTCACTTTTTCAAATAGAGATGATGGTATTTCTTTTTTACTTTTGTATATTTTATCCCAGTTATACAAATTAACTGACATTATTTCAAAGGATGGGTTTTTTTTTAGGCTGGTTCATTCATTCCTTTAGTCATACATTTACATGAACTGTTTCACTTTCTGTGCTTAGTGGGATGTACAAGAGCGTCATCGACAGCAGTGGTCTTTACACCCTTGAAAGTGATGATGTGAAGCATCCCCTTGCAGAGGAAATGCAGCTCAAACTCGCTGTAGAGTCAGAGCGTCTGCGCGTCCGTCTGCGCCAGGAGCTGGCTGAGCTGCGGGAGAGGCTGTCTCCGTCCCCAGCACAACTCAGCGCCGCCCTGGACAGCATGAAGGAGCGTTTGAGTCCGTTCACCCAGCAGCTACAGGACTCCTTGAGCAGCAACACCCAGGATCTGTGCAGCCAGCTCAAGCTGTACCTGCAGGGCCTGGAGAAAACGGCGGCTCAGGCAGAGGCCAGTCCTGCTTTCTACCAAGAAGCTTTCCAGTGGATTAGTCAAAACCTGGAGCTCAGCAGCGGCCAGCTATCAAGCCTCATCAGTGACTTCCAAACCTCAGCAAGTAGTGTGATTGAACACCTGAAGCAGAAAAGTGATGCTGAAGAGGACACGGTTGGCTCAGAGGTCTGGCAGGCAGTGGTCTCCAAGCTGGGGCAGGAAGTGAGTTTGCTGAGGGAGGAGGTGCAGAGCAGGGTGGGAGCTTTCAGAGCGCAGCTGGCAACTCTGCTGGAGTCTGCTCAGCCTCCTCAGACTGACATTGCAGACGGTTTGGAACAATTCTGCCACAACGCAGCTCTGCAGAGTCAGGCGCTGCAGGCCCGAATGGAGAGACTGTTTACTGCAGTGGAAGAGGAGGCCGGAGGCGCCTCCATCGTGTCTCAGCCTCTTTCTTCATCGATGCAGGAAGGTGCATCTTTGCGGGAGGACTTCTCAGTTAGACTGTCTGCTCTGATCCAGGACATTATGCACTCTGTGCAGTAACTAAAACACGCACTTAACAAAAAATATCTAAGCATCCATCTTCTTTGTTTTGCCATTGTATCAGTATGGAAAACTGGTTGTAAATATGACCAAATAGAAAATGTTCAGATGACTTTTTTTTTTCTATCAGTAAGCAAAAAATAGGGAAAGTATCTCCTTTTTTATACGTTGCTGCCTTTGTAAAGTATTTTGTTGTATAAGTGTAAAAGCATGTGTTTTGTTTCATTTGCTGTTTGTCTTTTCAGTGATTCGAGAGTGCTGAACTAAAATTACTTGATTCATCCTTATTTAAGAAAGATTATCCATATTTAGATAAGCCTTTTCAACCACTATGTGCAAGAGAGTTGAAAGAAAATGCTGGAAGTGGACATGATGTGTGGCAGGAAGGTTTGCCATGTCAAAAGGAAAATTACAACAACAAAAAAACATCACAGTTCAATTTCCAGTTATTTAATCCAGGGCATGTGTATTTTGCCCTACGCACTTAGACAAACAAACATGTGAAGTGACCCACTCTGATCTGTTTTCCCGCCCAGAATTCCTGATTGCTTTTTTGTCTCTTTGCCAGAGTGGAAAACTGGTTGTAAATATGTCGAAATGATTGAAGACAATGAAATGATATTGCGTATGTGAGTAAATATCGTCTCTTTTAGCGGAGTGTAAAAATAGTTGTTGCCTGTCTAAAGTGTTCTGTCTGAGTTCAGAACCACAATGATACTGTTGTTTTGAGTTTTATTTATGAAATGTTATCTATATTTAAATAAAATCCATTAAACAATTTTGTGTGAAATTTCTAAATCATTTTCTGTCTGTCTTTCTAACTTTTTGTTGAAATCACTTCTTTCATTCCCGACAGAATGACGCTCTGGGTTGTGAGCCATGTTCATATCATAAGCTTCCATAGTTTATGAGATTCAAGAGTGCAGAACCAAGATAGCTTAGTTTTTCACATATGTTTATTAAAGAAAGATAATCTATATTTGAATAAAAGTCATTTCGTTTAGTGCAAGATTCTGTTGTACAACAATGCAAAACAATGCAGTAGAGATTTTACAAGCATGTGAAAGGAAATTATCATGTGGCTTACAATCTTGAGATTTATTTTTCACAGTTCAGCTTTTCTATTCCTTCGTAATCATTAAAGACAACATTGATGCAAGAGTGCAAATAGAAAAAGTTACATAAGATCCCATAACATTTGATTGGACTATCTGCTCACTTGCGGCTAAGACAAAAAAAAAACAAAAAACATTTTAATATAAGCCTGAAAGTACAATCGGATTAAAAGATATAGAGTAGTGATAATTTGTTGGTCAGCTGGTCAAATTTGATGTTTCCATGTTAGTCCTCCAGGCAAATGATGACTTTTTCAAGACAAACCAGTAGCTGTGTCAGGAAGCAGGGAGGCAACAACCGACCCTAACGCGATCCACACCAACAGGCTGCTTGCATCCACACCAGCACTTCCTGATGCTGCAGAATTGCCTGCTAAACACAGTAAAAAACATTCCAGTTTGTTCAGAGTGTTGATGTACATTTATGGACGTGTAATGTAAGATTATTACAATTCAAAAATACTTACCAGAGCCAGCAGCCGCAGGCACATCTTTGGTGGGGCAAGATTAAAGAAATGATCAGGCACAGAATTCACCTTAATGCTGAATGAATAGTAAGAAAAGGGCATTTATATTTTATAGACCTGTTGCGGCGGTGAAGAGAGGTCCGACTGAGATGGTGGCAGAGTTGCTGCTTTCTTCTCCGAAAGGAGTCACAGATCTTTTTCTTCTAGCATTACAAGCCTGACAAAATTCAGGTAAAGGTTTCACCCATCATATAATTATTTATATACTGTTATAATTTTCACCCCCATTGGATGCTTCCCATTTATTTTATGGAACAACCACAAACTTTAAAGTGTTACATTGGGATTTTATGTGATTGAACGACTCAAACCGGAGCATTATTTTCAAGTGTGAAATAAGCGATAGGTCTCATTCAAATTTATAATTTTATAATTTTCAGCTATATTAAAAAATTTTATTTTTATTTTGCGTCACAATTATGCACTACATTGTCATAATAAATTGCAATTAAATTAATTTGCATTTATGATGTGAAAAGTTAAAGGAACATGAATACAGTTAGAAACTTTTTCTACTATTTGTGCCATTTCCTTCTAAGCATTTTACCTCTCTCTTAATTGGTTAATGTGGTAAAGATTACATGAAACAAAGCACATAAACAAAGATTTACTTTGGATAAATTTAGCAAATAATTCTTATGCATTTTGAAATATTGTATCATTTCACAGCACTGTCTTCAATTTCTCTACAGAGGTCTATTTGTTAGCAAAGGCAGCCTTGCCTGCCTTCAACCAACCTATTTACCTTCCATTCTTTTCCGTGTGCTACTGCTTTCAGATCTTTGTAGTTAAAAGGTTTTGTTGCTTACATTCAGCAGCTCTTGACATTTGGTGGGCTCACACAGTCTCAGGATGCAGTGCAGGTAGATGGTGGACTTCTCCTTGTCTCTGTGCTGAACAAAGCGGAAGGCCTCAAAGTTGAACTGTGCCACGTTGGAACGGCCGTTGCTTGTTATAAATGTCCTTGTTGACACCTGGCAGCTGGTGAAGAGCAAAAATACTTTTGATGAATTTTTTTTTTTTTTTTTGTTAGATGTCAACTCTAAGATTTGGTTTTATCCAGACTTCTCTACCCAGTGAAGAAGTTGTACTGATCCGTCTGAGTCATGTTGTAAGGACTGGGAGTCGCAAAGCAGTGATCGAGGAGGACATAGAAACTGGAAACAGGGTTACCAAAGAGAACATTCTTACATTTTAGCCCTTTATCACTTTTAGCCAGTCAGAGTGAAAATATAGCATGATTTACTCACTTTCCTGTGAGGTTAACAGCCTTCACCTCCACATAGACTTTGGTTCGCAGCTCAAGTCCTGTTGACGGAACCGTCAATGGATACCTGTAGTCTGTGTCCTGAGGAAACAAGGCTTATTAAACAGGAGCAGTGAAAAATCTCCTTCATTGAGTGGAATCGTACTTACATTAAAGACACCCATTTTCAGTGTATCAATGAAGCTTCCATTATTATTGGTGGTTGCCACAGAGACTGAGGAGCTAAAGAAAATCAGAAATTAGAGAAGCTTTTATGAATGAATTTTGGCAATAATGATTTTTATAATAAATTAACACTCAGTGCTACTCACGCTACAATCTGTGTGTTGTTCATGAGATACTCCAGAGGGTATCTGCAGGAGAAGTAATAATACAGATCTGTGGAGTAGCTGATGATCCCTGCATCTGTTTTTGGGGTGTCGATGTACGATGAGATGATCGCTGTCTGAATACTTGAGAAACTACTGAAGGGCCCAGAGGGGTCTGGAGTTTCATCCACGATCTGAACACGAAAGCACAACATTCATTCACTTTCACCCTTAAATCTGGCAGGTAAGTATGCTCCAACATGCTCCAAGCGTCATGCTTTACATGCAGAGACTGGCGGCAGGAGTTGTCCCCGGTGTTGTTTACAGGCAGGTAGTAACGGATGATCGGAGGCTGCACGCTGTCATCGATGGAGCCCAGGCAGGCGGTGTTGTTGTGGTTCCCATTGAGAGCCAGGTTGGAGGAGTTGAAGCCTGCCCACAGCGCCGTGCACAGGTTGACCTCTATGGTTATCATGGTGGTGTCGCATTCAATTGTCAGATCTGAGTTATCTAAAAATGATGAATCAAAATACTTTCACTGATTTTTGTCACTCAATTTAAATATAAATGTTACACAATAACTTCACACCATTTCAAATTCAAATCAGGAAAAAGAAACTGTTTTCGTTTTTTCTTTGTAGTGGTTCTAACTACGCTAGCCTACTTTGTATTACTACCATGATTAGTGAACGTTCATACAAGTTTGAATTTAATGCAGATTTTGTGTTTAATTGCATTGTATCTATATATTGAAGGACTTCTGAAGTTTTACTTTATATTGATTTTTAAAAATTGATTATCTGTGCAATGGTATTCATGTCATTGGTGAACTTTTACACCTGTATGTATTAAATGTAGATTACTCAATTTGTTAATTTATCGATTTATTTGTTTTGGTGAGGCATAATCTTGGTTTTAAATATTTACATGTAGTATACTTCTTTGTTTCAGTTTGCTATATTTATTGTTTGAATATTTAAATCACCTTATACGGATTTAAGATTATTTTATTAATGATACTTAATTGTTTTTTTTTATTTTATTGCTGTGATAAATGGGATTTTAATTTGTCTATGTGAGTGGACTGATTTGGTGATGAAACTCTATACATAAATTGAGTCTGTCTTCAACTGTAACATGACTGTGCAATTAAGCAGCTTTAGGACTAAATTGAATTCAATTGAATATTTTTGAATTAAATGTATTTTCAATGTAATTTAGTCTCTTTTGTTCTTTCATTCTCTCTTTCTTCATTGCTTTCTTTATATCTTTTCCCCCTCTTTCTTTTATGATGTGATATTTGTTATAATATTTAGTATATATTTTTATTTAACTAATTGTATTTCAACTCAGTGATTAAATAACTTGTTTACTGTCTCTCCATTGACACTAAAACAAATTGGTTTCCTCAGTAAGTGAAAGTCATATCCTCTCTACTATTCATGTATTTCTATATATTTTTCAGGTTTTTTGTTTGTTTTATTTTGTCTTGTTTAGTTCAGTAGGATTTTTGTAATTCGTTTTGCATTTTCCCTTGCTATTTTTTATTTTGTGTAAAGTACATTCTGTTGCTTTGTAAGTAAAGATAGATAAGTTTTTTCTTTTTTAAAAAACTCTCCTAAATATTGATATGCTGATAGATCCTTACCTGGTGTCCGCTCATACATCTTGGAGCAGTTGTACACACACAGGGCAGGGTGGAGGAACAGGGCCAGCAGAGGGAGACAAAGGAAAAGATCCATGCTCTCTGGAGGAAACTCAGTTTGGTTTTAGCTGAAAATGAGAACAGAACAGCATAGCTTTAATAGATTAGCAACATGTTAAGTTTTGTTTTTCCTCAGATTACTATCAATGAGTAGAATCACTAAAACATTGCAGTGTTCTTCACAATCTTCTGATCGGTTTTGCACAATAAAACCAAACTCACTATGTCAGCTATAAGCACAATCCAGTTCAAAGTTTAGTTAAAGAGCTGCATGATGAGCAGAAGAGAGTCTTACCTTGCTGATACCTGTGCAGGTGTTTGTCCCAGAGGTAGCTGAAGGATGCAGCCTTTATAGGACATGTAAAACCACTGCAGCATCACTCCTCAGCCCTCCCTTTCACTAATTACAGATGGTGCACAGACACAAACACTCGCTTTCTGCACCTGCCCATGTTGTGACCTTTCAAGAAAACAGCAACAGCTCCTGGCATGGTTTATTGTCAGATGTTCTTCTAGCAGATTATTGTGTCAGTAGGTTTTGACATAGATCCCTCAGGTTAAACCATACATGCTGTCTCAAGTGTCTGTTATGGCCTTCAAGAAATCCACTACTAACCTATATTTACGGTCAGAGCAATACAATAAAAATAAAACCACTGGAACTGTTGTAAACCAGACTTAGCAAGGACCAAAGTTTATCCTTCCACCATCTCCATGGTAAGGGAGATACAATAAAATAAATAAAGTTAAAGAACTACAGCAGAGGGAGAAGGACTGGGGTCACCAAGTTATGTCAACTATTTACGAAAAGATACATATAAGAGTTAAGTGTTGCTGTCTCTGCAACAACACTTTATTATATACCAAAAAAATCAAAAGAACCTCATGCTCACTGCTATGTATGATGAGGGATCTGTGATGCTGACGACCTTTTTCTTTCCAAGTCTAGTGAACATTGTTCAGGTGTTTCACATCTGTTTATATTGAGATTTCACAGTGAGGTAAGCAAATATCTGATTGAGTCTGCATTTTAGCAGAATCATGATTCAAAATAACTCACTAAATCAATTCAAATATGACTCACCAGAGACAAATTTAACCTTCTTCCATGCATATCTCAGTCCTCAAACACACAGTAGATCCCTAAAGAGAAGACACCGTAAGCCAGGACCCAGAACGCTGGAAGAAATATAAGAGGTATGATTATTCCTCTCTATATATCCTCTAATCCAAAACTGTTATAGAACAAGATTTAAAACTGTTCCCTTAGTAAAAACAATGTTTCTCAAAGTATTCACACCAGGATATGTAACAAATGTGGAAAAGATTTAAAGTTATTTTTATTCAGCCAAGAAGTTTGTTTTGATAGAAAGTGATGGACACATCTTCCAGAAGATGAGACGTTATGAAAGAGCAATCTTTTGTTTTTATTAATTAAATTTTCTCTTTTTATTTCCATTGTACCATAAAATGACAAAGTAAAAATTATTTCTCTTTTCAGAAGCATAAATCTTCTTCTAG
This sequence comes from Alfaro cultratus, assembly GCA_903066825.1. NCBI lineage: Eukaryota > Metazoa > Chordata > Actinopteri > Cyprinodontiformes > Poeciliidae > Alfaro > Alfaro cultratus. Next base: position 224,728 of record CAEFZX010012136.1, on the reverse strand, counting down.
TTGCAGAGCAGCTCTTTGGATTTTCTGGTATTTAAAAAGTTTATCTTTGATGATGAGCTCCAGGTCTTTGAGGATGAATGCCTCCTTGCCATCACTCATGATATGGTTAAATAAATAAATTAATTAATTAATTAATTAATTAATTAATTACAATAACATCAGTGGACATGCACAATATTATTACCTGTGACATATTTTCATCTGTCAGTTGATACTTAAAAAATGCATTACGTGCAGATTTTCCGATTTCACAAACTGCACAAACAACTTATCTTCTTTTTTGCAAAGACCACCGAATCTGTAAGTCAAAACAGTAACCTGGGACAACACCTACATGCCTTTCAGGCCAGTGGAGATTTCCTGTCTTAAATTGTGGAGAACAAAGCTTGAAAGTCGATCACAGCTGCCATGAGGGAGAAAATGCTCCGTCGTTTTTGTTTATTTGCTTCTGTGATGTTCCCACAGAGCTGCAAAACAGGTACTGTACATAGCTACAGGTCACAACTGCTGTTCAACTGGGGACATTCTTTGTTCATCTGAAGCACAGAGAGAAAAGGAGTGCTGGCGCTTCTGCCAAAATCCTCATGGTGACAGAAATTGTTTGACACATTATCTATAGATGTGCCATTCTTTTGTGACCTTACTAACCCAATCTGATTTCATGCTGGTGTTTAGAAACAGGTGCCTTTGTCACTCTTTATGCCAGTGAGTCATAGCTTCTTCTTTAGTTTTAATTGGTTACTCTGCCTGCAGGGTTAAATGGAGAATATGATATGAATAAGAGTTTGTGGCCATAAATAAAAGGATCACCGTCAACAGCCTGCTATCCAGAAATGATGCTTATAACACAGAGACCTTAAGGAACATGGACATATTTATCTAAAAGCAACAACTTTGAACCTGAACTCGAACTCTGACAATTAACCAGAGCTGCCCTACTTTTAGGCTATGGGGTTGTTGTGCTTCCTCATGCTTCAGAAACAAAAAGTCCAAACCGCCATCTCCCCGTTACTTGGTCTCTGCTTGACACTAATGACTACAAACACACATAAGATACTTGAAAATAAATACAAAATAAGGTAAAAAGATTGGCCGTTAGAATGGATTAAAATGTTTAGACACATATATACATATATAGAAAAATGTTCGAGAATATTGCCTACTAGCATAATCTACATAATATTAGCCACAAAGTTTAAAGAAAGTAAAACTCACCTTCATATCTGTGAATGTAAACAAGATGTACATCTTAAGACATTTCTCTAGCTTACTTGTTGGGGCTTTGGATTGATGTACATCATTAATTGACTAGGTTATTCTGCTCTAATAGTAGAATATTTAAAACCATGTTTGGGATTTATAAAACTTTTTCTGATTTGTGAAACTTCAATAAAGGGCGATTTCAGACCCTTTTTGCATCTGGATCACACTATAACTTCTCTAATTACAAAACTACAACACCTAGACTCTTCAAGCCTGGACTAGATTATTCTCAACTAATAGCAGAATATTTACAACCATGTTTTGGATTTGGGAAACTTTTTTATGATTTGTGAAACTTCAATAAAGGTTGATTTCACCACTTTTTGTGGATCTCTGTCATAGTAGAACTTCTCCAGTTCCAAAACTACAACACCTAGACTCTTCAAACTTGGACTGGATTATTCTGCTCTAATAGCAGAATAATTTAATCCATGTTGGGGATTTGTGAAACCATTATTTGATTTGTGAAACTTCACTTCACTTCATAGACCGCTGCTGAAGATCTTTCCTTCCAACAACCATCACCATCTACAATAACTCTTTGAAGAATTTATGAGTAACACCAGCATTTAATTTCCCTTTGTGATTGATAAAGAGGTTTTGAGTTGGAATTGAATTTGAAAAAAAAATACTGCATGGAACAAGTGTGAATAGTAATCTAAACTTTAGTGAAGTTTCACAAATCCCAAACATGGATTAAAATATTCTGATATTGGAGCAGAATAATCAAGTCCAGATTTGAAGAGTCTAAGTGTTGTAGATTTGGAACTGGAGCAGTTCTACGACAGAGATAAAAAATAAAAAAAAATGGGGTGAAATCAACCTCTATTGAAGTTTCACAAATTAGAAAAAAGTTTCACAAATCCCAAACATGGTTTTAAATATTCTGCTACTAGTAGAGAATAATCCAGTCGAGGTTTGAAGTGTCTAGGTGTTGTAGTTTTGAAATTAGAACAGTTCTAGTGTGACCGAGATTGACAAGAAGGACAAATTGTTCTTTATTGAAGTTTCTTAAATCAGAAAAAAAATTCACAAATCCCAAACATGGTTTTAAATATTCTACTATTAGAGCAGAATAAACCAGTCCAAGTTTGATGTGTGTATATGGTGTAGTTTTCTTAACTAGAGTAGATTAAAGATGGGGAAGGTAGTGAAAACTTAGGTGGAATCCCACTTTAGCCATTTCCCGAATCGGAAGCTGGAATTGGAAACCAACTTCAGCTTCGTCGTTAGTGAAGCCATTTTTTGAGTCTAAACAGAGCAGCACACAAGTGCAACAAAGGTTTTAAACGTGTAAATGTTTTCTAGCTTGAGATAAGTTTCAATTAATAAAAAGATCTCAAATAACTTGAGCAGATATATAACATTACCGACACAACAAAGAGAAATGTTGCTTGTCACTCTTCATCTGCGTGAGTAATAAGGTCAAATTGAAAATATCATATGTATAGATATTGCATTATTCCCACCAGTTTAGCCTCTGTATGTGTACGAGTCTTGTCAGTAGTGTTGTTGTTGAGTTTGACGCCCTCTGCTGGACCAAGTTAGCAAGTGCTCAAATGTCTTTTGTTCTTTGGGTATGATTATGATTTTACATCACGGTGGAAAACAGATCTGTTCCATTCTACCATCAGACTCAGTTGGTCAGACTATATTTAAAGGGAAGTTAGAGATTTTATGAGTGTGAGAGCAACATTTCGAAGAGAGATTCAGGGAAAGATATCCTGCTCTAGAATTGAGAGAATTAAACTCCTGCAAAAATATTCCTCATGTACTAAATGGGTAAAATACCCTATTTCTCCCAATCTAACTACAGCTTAATGCTTGAAATGCTGTTATCACACGCATGCTAAATTTAAATTGATGAGACTCTTTTTCTTTGCTTTGTGAACTATTTTAATGACATAAAAATAGTTTTAAAAGTAACGTGTCATCATGGAATGCATTCAGGGTGATCCCGTTCTTCTTTCTCCCTCAAACAAAATCAATTACAGGCTGTTTTTGCAATTGGTTTTGCAATTGCTGTTATTGATACAATGACAACAGGTGACTCATAAACTAATGTATTTTAAAAGTCTAATGTCTCTAACATTTTATCTCCATCTATTCTATTTCTTGTTTTCATGCACAATTAAGACTGAACTTTTTTTTTTTTTTTTTTTTTTACATTTATTGAACTATCATAATCAGGGGGACAGTTTTTTAAACCTGAGTATGTTCATTTTAATAACTGCAGATTATCATTATTTTTGTTCTTATTCTGTTAAAATGGGCCTTATTACTTTGGTGTTAATTTGCAAGCTTTAGCTTGTCTGTTCTGCTGCTGATACATCTGAGTTTTCCCACTCAGGGGCACAATAAAGTTTTTCTTTTCTACTGTAGTTTCTCTTCTATTCCCCCTACCCCATAAAACTAGCTTCCCTGAAAAAGGACTGCTTCTTTAGAGCTCAGAAACTATTCTTCCTTAGATTTCCCAATGTTGCTTTGGAATTTATTTATTTTTGTTGTTGACTACAACATATTAGTGGAAAATAAAAATTTTCAGGAAACATTTCAGTCAGGGTTTTCCAGGAAAAGGACTTAAAGGAATGTTGTTTTTGGAATTATTGTTCCAGGAAATGTAATTTAAAACATATTACGCCAAGATTATCTTTACTCATATAAAAAAAAAAGACAAATCTGTGTCTTTGTTGGCAAATCCAATGTTTCTACTTCATAGTACTCCCATGTTTCCATTTAATCCATCAGCAGCAGGGACTGTTTTACTGAGATTACACATTTTATTGCAAAATCTAGAGCACAAAATGAAGTACAGAAAAGTACTTCAGCTGTTATTTCATCATCTTTTGGATATTTTTGCTGTTACATCTACAGAGAAGCTTCAGTCAGCCACACACTGGAAATGGAAACTGAGCCAAAGCAACGGCCAGGAAGTGAAGTCCTAAAAAAATACTGTCCTCTTCCTCCTCTGTTTCCTTTCCTGTTCAGAGGCAATCCCTCTTTTCTATCCCTATAACTCTATATTTCTCTCACTATGTGTCCTTGCTTTTCAACTTTTTACCAGAAGCTTTTGTTTTCGCAGTGAAGTCTGACTCATATCCTCTTCCCATAAAGCTCCAGTAATTTTCTTCTCAACAGACTCCATTTACATGCGGGCAGAATATTTAAATATGACATACGATAAGGTTACTCCACTTGCAAACAAATCTATTGACAAAATTAACTTAGAGGCACTTCTCAATAAATGATTTAATAGAAAAAAGTTGATTTATTACAGTTAATTGATTCCTCAAGTGAAATTTCAGTCAATAAAAGCCCAAAAGTCTGTCTGAAAAAAACTGAATATCATAAAACTACTTTAATGCAGGAATGTCCTTTTAAGACTGATGCAGTCATAGAGAAGACTGTTGACTTCACAGCTATCCAGTGGACAGTATTTTTTTATATATGTACTTTATATAAGCTCCCTTAGAAGATCCAAATCTATTATAACTGGGGTCCAACAGAATTAGAGTTAATGTTAGAAAACAAAAGAATATATTCATACATAGAGTGTTTTATCCAATCATATTATTGGGAAGTTGAGTGGAAGGAAAAAGTGTTATACAAAAAGGCCTGTTAATGTTTATAGAGCCACCACACTGAGACTTACCGAGATTATGGCCTACAGAGCTAAATGATTAACCATTGCTTCAGTCAAAGTCTTTTAATGAAAGTAATTTATGCACAGAATTTCAAAATCAAGGTCCCAGTACCTGGATAACTAACTATGATTAAAGGCTTGTATTCATATTTGCTGATCCTGTGTAATTTTCTTTAAAAAATAAAAAATAATCTTAATAAAACCCTTTATGAGATTAATTTGTAAGATATCTCACTTTTACAATCTTATTATTGAAATAATTTTTTCATGCTATTTTATTGAGACACATTTCTTTTTTATCTATATTCCACATACATATTTGTATACGTGGGAGCGCGTGTGTGTGCGCGCGCGCGTGTGAAGCAGGGAGGACACAAATTTGTAGCTCTCTTTAACACAGTCCACATGACAGAATACAGACAAAGAACTCCATTCAGGTCAATATTGCAATGTTTCACATAAAAAACAGGGTTTAGAAAAGCTTATTTGCTGCATAATGAGCATAAATGCATAATATTCGTGTTAGAATTAAACTTAAATACAAAAGAGCCACTAATAGTTAAACGTGTTTCTGTAGTTTTAGTCTTTTTTTTTTTTTTTTTTTTAATCAGACGCCATATGCACGCCTTCAGGACTCGACCCCCTTTTTTTTTCCTGAACAGACTCGTCTTTTTCCCATTCCCATTGTTGCAGTTTTTGTATCACCGGGTTTGGAAGTGAAGTTTAGTTTGTCCCAGTTTTTGAACAGCAGCTGGGCAGAACATCGAGTGAACATGTAGAAATGGATTTTATGAGGCTTTTTGGCACCGTTATCGCCGTTTTGTTTCACCCTGGATCCGCTTCGAAAATAAATGGTAAGGGAAAAAAAAAAAACAAAAGGCAGAAACGAGTTTCATTTATATTTAAAGAAAAAAAGACAATGCTTTCTTTAGAGGAAAAAAAAATCGCGCAAGTCTCGACATTTCCTACCAGTGAAGTAAATGAAACGTTTTTCGGGGTTTACTTGAGTGGCGCAGGGAAAGCAGAACCGCTGCTGAGAAAAGTCCAAAGCAAGCAGCAGTCTGCGTGTTTCATAACAATATCGACGCAACAAACTTCTTGGAACATGTAAACAATCGTTTCTTGCCCGGGTCAGAGTCGCTGCTGTAATTTGACTGCGCCAGACCAGTGGATACCGCTGAGCCTCGATTATAAGCAGACATGAAAGCCCTTACATAACCACTCCTTCATCTACATTCTGTTTAACCTGCAATTAAGTAGGATTTTATTTTCCAGGCAGTAAGCATCTTATTACCGACTGCGCAGTAATCCTGTCCTGAATTATCATTTGCAATTAATCATGATCAAATCGAAAGTTTCACTTTTAAGTGGGATGCAGTGACTCAGTTAATAGGGAAAGCAACTTTATTTGAAAATTACACTTCAAAAACTGCTGGGTTAAAAACAAAACAAAACAAAAAAAAACAAGTCAATCGGTGTTATTTTTGCTTAAACTGTCCTGGGTCAGACGTGACTGACGCCTTAACAAAACAAAGCTGTGTTATGAATTTGAGAGACTGTAGGTTTCAACCCCCCAAATGTGAGTTAAAACGAAAAACATGAACGCGTCCAGTGGGTTGGAAAAAGTAATGGAGAAAGTAAACAAGAAATTTGGGTTGAAAGTTATTTTCTGTTTAGTTTTATACTTCACTGAAAATCACAACTTAAACTGAAGACAACATCCTTATAAAGTGCTCTAAGACTTTAATTGACTATTGTGTCAGGTTTTCTGGTCAAATTGAGAGTGTGGAACCGAGGTAGCACAGCTGATTAGCTGGTAAAATGCTAATGGAGAGTAAACTGAACTACAGTCACCATTACATCCCACTGACATTGAATATATTATACATTGCGGTGGGAAACTTTTTAACCCCTTACAAATGTATTCAGTTTTTACTTCTTTTTGCTTCGCATTGATGAAACAAATTTATTATCTGAGGCAATGGGAGTTTTAAAATTGTGATTTTATTTATTAAATGAAAAAAAGTTATTAAAAGCAACTTGGCTCTATTTGAAAAAGTAATCGCCCCACCTTGATAAGTCCTTAGTTAATTGTGATTAGTCTGATTACTGTCATACCGGCAGGATGAACAAATTGCTTGAATAAAATTTGTCCAACGAAATGAAGTAAGCTAAAAGTTCTCTAAAAAGCAATGCATAATCTAAAGAATTTCAAGAATAGATGATAAACAAAGACACATTTGTCCAGGAAGAGTATAAATCTATTTTTAAGGCTTGGGGATTTCAGCAAACCATAATTAGAGCCTTTATCAACGAAAGGAGAAAACAGCGAATGAATGACACATACCGGAAGTCACCAAACAAACCAAAACAACATCTGCAGCTCTCATTTGCCTGCAGCTGAGGTCTCATTCTGGCCACTTGTATCTCCAAAATCATTCTTTCCATCTCTACCCAGAGTTTGTGACCATAAATCAGGGTAAGAATGTAGATTGACCTTTAAATTGAGAGCTATTCCTTTTGACTCAGCTCTCTCTTTACCACGACAGAGCGGTACAGAGGCCGCATCACTGCAGACGCATCACCAGTCCTCCATTTTTCCCTCATTCGTGAACATGACCCTGACTTACTTGAATTCCTCCACGTGGGGCAGGACCTCCTCCCTGACCCACAGAAAGCAGTCTACCCTTTTACAGCTCAAGAGCATAGGCTTGGATTTGGATAGCCTGATCTTCATCTCTTCCTCGTCACACTCCGCTTCGAACTGCTCCAGCGAAAGCTGTAGGCCACGGTCAGATGAAGCCAATAGGACCACATCGTCTTCAAAAAGCGGAGACGAAATCCTAAGGCCAAGAAATGGATCCCCTCAACACTTTTTCTGCACCCAGAAGTTCTGCCCATAGAAGTTATGAACAAGATCAGGAACAAAGGGCAACCAAGGCAGAGTCCAACTCCCACCGAAAATGACCTATTGCCGGGCCGGCAATGTGGACCAAGCTCTGATGCCGGTCACACAGGGACTTTTAAATAATGTGGAAGAGGAAAGTGGAATAAAATTTGCTTCACATTGATGAAACAATGTGAAAGAGATATAACAATTTTTTCATTCTCTAGGGTTATATTTTTTATATTATACTGCCTGTGTTGGATAGTGCTGTCTTTTTTTTGCTGCATGGCTATTTTATGGTACATAGTTATTAAAAAATAAATTTTTCTGTCCCCTTGATGTTTAGGCCAGAAAATCTGCCGACGCGGGACGGAGCGGCCATGCTATAAGGCATCCTACATCCAGGACAGCAGGCGGAGGCTGACGTTTGAGGATGCCAGGCAGTCCTGCAGGTCAGAGGGAGGCGAGCTACTCAGCATCGAGACAGAGAGTGAGCAGCGGTTGATAGAGAGCTTCATACAAAAGCTGAAGGTTGGAGATGGCGATTTCTGGATTGGGCTCCGTCGTAGTCCCCCGCATCACCGGACAGGGAATAATAACCCAGGATGCCCCTCGCAGTACTATTGGGTCGATGGAAGCAAGGCCAAGTACAGGTTCTCCTGATTATTTTTATTACTTCCTCTGTGAAATTTACCAAACTAGAAAAATACTGTTAAGTGTTAATGTTTACATTTTACTTGTTGCAGGAACTGGAACTGGGATGAGCCGTCATGTGGTTCTGAAATGTGTGTGGTGTTGTACCACCAGCCCTCTGCGCCAGCTGACGAAGAAGGCCATTTCCTGTTTAAGTGGAATGATGACAATTGCAGCTGCAAAAACAACTTTGTCTGCAAATACAAGGAAGGTGAGTTAATAGAGCTGTTAATAACGTAGCTCCATCAATTTTATTTTCTGGCAATTTATAAAAGGTTTTAGCCAAATTCACTGGGTAGAATTAAGCACACGATTATAGTTTTAATATCTGCTTTATTTATGATTATTACATTTCTTTCCTTTTTAGCAATCTTCAAAATTATATAACTATTTTGAAGGCATTTTTATACCTACGCTGGTTGTAAAAAAATTTCAGACATTTTTTAAAATACCAAGATTTTGTGACAAAAAATGAGACCATGATAAATCCTTTCAAAACAATTTCTATATTTGTTAAGAAATCTATCCTGCACAATTAATCTGAAAACCAAATCTGCATGAGAAGAAAATAAAAAGTAAAAAAGCTGCAAAAACCTGATTGCATAACACCACACACTTAAACTAATACTTAGTTGAAATACCTTTTGATTCAGTCAGTCTCAGCGTTCAGTCTTCTTTCATAGCAGTCTCTTAACTTTCAGGATCTCCCTCATAAAAGTTCTTCAAATCTATTAGATTGTGATGCTGTTAAAAATCTGTCTTTACCTTCCTACCAGACACCTGAAAAATTAGGGTGAAAACTAGAGTATGGAACAACGTAATGATTTCATCCTCTTTGACCAGGAAGCCCAATTTCATCTGGGAAAAGTAGGAAAAGTAACCCTACATCATGAAGCTAAGATCTGGTGTTCTTATGCTGAGATGTAAAGCTGTTTTTGTGTTAAGCTCATTTTTTTAGAATGGTACCCAAAAGCTCATTCAATATTTGTGTTTGGATAAAGTTAAACGTTCTTTTTTAATTTATTGGAATGTTACAAATTACTAATTTTCTTCATCCTACAGAGAAAATGCCAGTATTTACAGGGGACAGGATCATAGTAGAACCAGGTACACGTTACTCTTGTTTAATACAAAACCTCCTTTTGTCAAAGTCTAAGAAGGTTTGATTTATGTTCTTTGTGTCACATATATGTGATGAATTTGTTACTAAGTTTAAAAAGCTGAAACTGATAAATAAAGCTGAATAAAGCACTAAGTTTATCTGGACACCACTTAAATGGTAAATAAAAGTGATATGTTTGGGTAACTAAGTCTCCATACCAACCATTAGACGTTGATAAGACAAACCCTTAGCCCTTGTTTGGGAGGCATCCCAAGAAAAGATTGTGTGAGTTTTCTACGTCTGAATCTGCATGGAATCATAAGCAAACTTCAGTCTACAGGCCTGAATCTTTTGCCACATGTCGTCAGGCGATTGAACCTGAACATTTGACCATGCTAAATTTAGTTGCACAAAATTCTAAACAATTCTTTAATAATTATAAATCCGTTAAAATATGCCACATATTTGTAGTTTTGTTTCAATCATGACCTTTGTTGTTTCTGTAGTTCCATCTCTGAGGCCAAACATATCCACAGAAGGGGATGTCAGAATAACTATTGGGTTACCTGAGTCATCAGGTAAAATAAATACTTTCTATGTTATATTTTTAAGTTGTTATAAGAAACTTGTAATACTTATGAATATTCAGAGGCTGTGTTTTAATGCCGCTAGACTTCATAATGTGCATTTTCTTGCAGTTTCTTTCTCAGACAACAGCCTCTACGTTTCCTACATCCTCTATGCCACTATTCCAGCTATGCTGCTGCTGCTGCTGTTAGCAGCTGCTGGGTTCTTCTGCTACAGACAGCATTCAAAAAGGTAAAAAGAGACGGTGTTAAAAATAATCACAGCAATCATTTTTCAGAGTACGTTGAAAATCTCTGTGTTTAAATCAGTTATTAGATAAGTGTGTGTGTTCCAGCTGAAAGTCAGCTCTGGCAGTTTGTGTTCTCACCGTGAATTTGACCCTTTCCACTTATATTCAGGAGGAAGACGGAAACGGAGAGTTTCCCCGGCAGATCGAAACAGCCGATGCCAACAGCACCTTCGGTTTCCTCCATTCAAGGACCTTACGCCTTTAGTGACATCACTAAGCTTCCTCACGCTGCTCTGGACTACAGGACGCAGGCAGAAATCATGACAAAGTACTCCTGCCCATATTCACATGACGCCCAGTATCCCGATTATGAGAATGTGACGTGTTCAGAGAAGGAGACCGGCTTTGTGACGAACGATATCTATGAGACTGCCAGAACTCAGAGTCGGCGGTGCCGTAGTCAGGATGGATGGGTGGAAAATGAGATCTATGGCTAATATTGTTTATGTCGATCTGAGATCCAGAAACGTCTGTGAACTTGTAATTGTTAAAGGAACCTTATTAAGCTAGAAAGAGGAACATATACTGGTCTATATCTCTTTCTTTCTACATATCTTGCTAGATTACCAGTGAGGTACGCAGTCTCAACATACACAATTGAGTTTGAATGGTTTTACGTGGACTGGTTTCAGAGTGTGAATTTATTCCTTGTGTATATGTCGTCGCTTAACATCTATGTTTTGGTCAGTTATAACACTATATTTAGGATGTTATCATATCTGTCAAACCATATTGAATAAATGCTGATATTAATCTAAACAAAAGACATGTTGATATAATTTTTGGTTTTATGGATTTTTACAGGCCTTTTACATTTTTTGCAATTTGCGACGTTACAACAAATAACCTCAATATTTTGGGGAGATTTTACGTGATAAGAAACACAAACAGTGATCCTTATCTATCATGGTGTGAGGATTCTTGGCCTCAGCTCTCATTAAAGGAATCTGCAGTTTTATTGTTAGATTCATTAATGAAATTTAATTAGAACTTTCAAAATCTGCTGTTTTCCTCTTTATTGGCTCCTTGACCGGTTACTGTATCTTGTCTTTTCAATAGTTTTGTAGAAACAACCAGCCTTCGTTTTACTGCTACTTTCTTCAGTTGTTGACCATTGTCTCTTTTCTGCCATAGTTTAAATAGAATGCTGGAGAACTTTTGCACCCTTGTCCTGACTGATGCCTTTGTTAAATCAAATATTTGACAGCAGAACTTTATATGAGGTTATTGGCATTAACTATAACTGATGGCAGGTAAAAGCTAAAGACTAAACACTGAAGCTAAATCAGAAGAACATTCAGAAAAGTAGTAGTTAAATGTGTGCATGCTTATGCAACTGGGTTAATGCCATTTTTTCCCTATTTGACAGATTTGTTTTTCATATGAATTGTATCTGATAAATGCCCCACCTGTAAAAAACAAACAAAAAAAACCCTGATTTATCATGTTCTCCCAAAACCTGGCAATTTAGAAGACATAAAACTTGAAGGTTACCAGTCATGCTTATAAGCATGTCAGTCTGATTAAAGGTTATTGAGATATTGTGTTCATTTGATAAAATTGCCAACATGACAAGAACAGTAATAAAGAAAGAAAATAGATATTGCCTATCCTAATGTGACAGTTTTCTGATGTCAGGCTTTGTTTATAATTTTTATTTTGTCTGAGTATTCAAAATTACATTTATTTATAGATGAACTGATTCAGCATTTCTTTGCCCACTTCCAGGAATCATTTTCTATTGTTTCTTTAAGAGGAAGTAGTATGATTAAGTGCATTTGAAGTAGTAATTAAGTAACGCATATATATTAATGATATACACTGGTCACCCTGAATATACTGTTCTTGAAAGCTTTGGTTAATCCCAAATGAATCTTCTTGAGCATTAGTACATAGTTTCGCAACATTTGTTGAGATAATAAAAAACATCCGTGTGGTGCCCTGTAAAAATGAACTTTCCATTTCGGGACTGTTTCAACCCCTTCGTATGAAATCAAAACTGTCATCACAGTAGAAAGCTTCCTGTTTGGCTGCTGATGTCAGGGAACAGGACAGGACATGAGGAAAGACAAATGACAAATAACTGACACAAAAACTTTTTTTTTATTTTTGATTGAAAGAATTTCTCTTCAGGTATGTCTAGATTGCAATATGTTATGAAAAACTGCATCAGTTTTACCCTGTAAAATCTGTTCCTCTGTAGTAAATTTGAAAAGACAACACAAAAGCCTATTTCTGAAAATAAATGCCTGTGTTTTCTCTGAGTACATGCTGTGTGGGCTGCCTTGGTTAGTGATTTGGAAAGATGTAGCAGAGCCCAGTAAGGAGAGGCTGAGTGTGTTCTTGGAGAAAGTTAGACAGGAAATGCCAAAAGCACATCTGGAACTCTTACATTCAGGAAGTCTGTTTGTGACAGAGGAGGCCTTCGGAGCAATGCTCTGGCTTTCTGCTTCAGCAGTCTGCTGTGCTCTGCAAGGCTGTCACTGCATGGCATGAGGGGAACCATCCATGGGTGTGAATATGGGCTGGGGATATATTATGGAACCATGAAAAATTATTTCCCCTTTACAGATTTCTGCTCCTTTTGCTTTTTTTGTTTTGTTATATGTTCCAGATCACCCAAAAAAAAATTTTATCAGACAAAAATACATTTGAAAATTAGGATTTCATTGATTAAACTAAAAAGAAAATAAGAAGCTATTTAAATTATTTGCCCCTAAGTGAAATTTGATATTTGCCCATCTCTGTAAATCACAAAATATTGTGATCAAACATTTATTAATTTATTTATTTGGAAAGCTAGACTCTAGACACAGTTAGAATCCAGAAATTAAATATGTCTGGTTTCAAGAAATTTAAAAGCAGATGACAAAAAGCATAAATATCCATGTTGGGATGTTACACAGCCATTTCAAAAGCTTCAAGCCACAAGGGAAATTGAGCATTTCACTAAATATGGTTTACAAAATGAAGGTGTTGGAGTGACCTGGTTACATTATGAACTTAAATCTGATTGAAATGTTGTGGCATGGTATGGAGAATTCATGTTCAGAAATCAGTTTTATTGCTGAATTTAAGTAATTTTGCAATAAAACATGGGCAAAATTCTCCCACTGTTATTTACATAATTTATGGCCTATTATTTGCAATTTCAGAATCTGCATTTTGTGTTTACTCAGGCTAACAAAAGATTAATGTGACTACACAGACACAAAAAAATTGTCCCAGAAGTTATTGCGACAAACAATAATATTGTTGTTTTGAGACCATTTTCAAGTAATATAATGGTAATGGCATAATAATGAGAGAACACATTCGCAGAGATCAAAAAACTTTAAATTCTATGAACATTTAACACTGGAACTGAAAGACATTTAAATACCCAAGTAAATAAACAAAACAACCAAAATAACAAGCAAAATTAATTATGAATTCTCGGTAAACAAAATTGTCCTTCAGAAAAGGGGTTATTTGAGACCATCTGTCATTCTATTTTTGGTAGAAGGAGAGAAAAGACAAAACCGCTAAATAATGCAATAATGCAAGTGGAAATTGTTGAACTCATTTTAATTTATATATATTATAATATTATGCTGTTTATAATAAACAGCATCTATAACATTTATATTGACATATTTTTTTTTCTGTCACTGCAGCCGCTTTATACAATTAAGGTCTCTTGAGAGATCGTGTCAGTTGCATACTTTTACCAAAAGATGTCGCTGTGATGTAGGTGAACAAAGTGTCTTCTTTGATCAAATTACTCTCTATAAATGCCTTCATAAAAGCATTGTTTAAAATAAAGCATGCACACTATATGATGCATTCGTATTACCAAAAATGCTGCTTTGCACAAATGTGCTTGTTCGTTTATTTCCCATTTAGTTTTGCTGAGTAATTTCTCTGACCAAGTAAAAGGAAGTGATGCAGAATCTTTTCTTATTGCATTTTTAGCCGCAGTGCTAGCCGAGCACCTGCAGGGCCGAACTTCAAAGTTACCTATGCGTGCAATCAAGAAGGGCAGGCGAGCAAACAGATTTCAGAATAGCAATTTTACCGACTGACGTAAGAGGTGGGTCTGGTTGTCTTGACAACCAATTGGCACTGAAGTGTGGAGCCGCTCTGTGGCCCCGCCCCCTGTACAAATACCCCGATGGCTTTGACGTCAATGTACGTCAACTCGAGAATATGATGCCTCTTAGCGAGTCAACTCGTGTGCTCTGTAGCTGATAGAGGCACCTCAACCTGAAATATTATCGCTCTATTGTACCCGGGGAACGTGGCGTGAAACCGCTGTGGTTCAGCGAATGGCTCGCCGCGTATGAAGTAGAGTCAGCGCCAGATAGGCGTTTTTTTTTAAGCCGGTAGGGGCGACACAGAAATCAACTTTGTCTATTTTTAATGGACACGCTTCGGGCGGCGATAGAAGCGGCGGCGGCGGGCGGTTTGTTTTCCTTTCGTCTTTATCTCTAGCTGCTCCAGTCTGAGTCCCCCCTCCACCTCTTTCACAAGCAGTCCCATTTACAACAGCATGGTCATGGCCGACAGTGTCCAAAAACCGCTGCTCCGGGGTCCGGTCCGAGTGGGCTTCTACGACATCGAGCGCACTTTAGGAAAAGGCAATTTCGCTGTCGTGAAGCTGGCCAGACACCGCATAACGAAGACCGAGGTGAGTTCACGGGTGAACTTGTTAGCCTGGAAAGCTAACTTGGGCTGCTGTTCTGCTGAGTTATATAACTTTTATGCACTAGTTGACACCCCAGCAACCATTGAAGCGCTAATCCAGAACCGGGTCATGCAGCTGCCCGTGGACACATGACTTGCAGTGCTGGTGCATTTGAACCATGCAGGTAGAGGAGCAGAGACTGTCTGCACGTTCATCCCCCCCTCAGGAATATCAGTGCCAGGAAGAGGTCTGACCACCACCACTGCTGCTGGGAAATGCAAACTAAACATGCACACACTCCTCTCTTTTTTCTTCTTCTTCTTTGCATCATACACCTGCTCTCATTTTGGTATAATGACCCCACTCAAAGCCACAGTGGGGCAACATAAGAGTCTAGCCGGTGTAAACTTCCAATTTGCTCTGTATCAAAGGGGATGCAGCGCAGGTTGGTGGTCCCATTATGTAATCTAACTAATGATGTGATTTAGCTATTTCTTGTCCCAGCAGTGCAGTGAGCTTTGTGTGGATTCTCTGCTTATGTCTTTCTAATTGGAAAATGTGGAGTTTTGCCGGCTTGCTTGCAGACAGCAACTCCCTGACACTGGCTTCGGGGTCTTCATAGTTTGGAAAGGGTTTGGCTCTGCAAACACTTCAATCTCCAGAGCGGTGCAGCATACAGTGCCCTTCAGAAATATTCACAGCACTTAGACCTTCTACACTTTTTTTTTTTTTTTGCTGTAAGCGCAACAATTTTCTGTGCTCAACAAAGAAGATTCATGATTGCAAACTTATTTTACAATAATAATAAAAAAAAGCTATACAATTTTACTCCACCCTCCCTCAATTTTGACTTTGTGGAACCACTTTTTGTTGCAAACAGTCGTTTGGGGTGTGTCTCTACCAGCTTTGCACATCTAAGCTGATATTATTACTCCATTTGCTTTGCAAAATAAATCCAGCTCATTCAAGTTTTATGAAGAGCGTCTTTGAACATCACTTATTGCTGCAGATGCTCAATTTGATTTAGATCTAAACTTTGACTGGGCCATTCTAACACATGTATGTGCTTTAATCTAAAACACTCCCCTGTTCCACTATGTTTAGGGTCTCATCCTGCTGGAAGTTGAACCTCTGTCCTGTCTTGGGTCTATTTTTTTCCAGCATTGCTCTGTATGTAGCTTCATCTTTCTTGCCATCAATACCAACCACCATGCTTCACTGTGAGGTTGGTGTGTTCTTAAAAGTTTTCAGCCACACAATCCGTGTCTTGAGTCTTGCTAAATGTTTTTCTGATCGGAGCCCCCATCTTCTACATGCTTGCTTTAATTTTATTTATTAGTTTAAATTACATTTTTTTTGACTTAAGTTTGCTAGACGAGCTTCAAAACTTCAGATTGTTTTTTTTTTTTAACCCTTTGGGCATTTACCAGATTATCGTGAACAATTTCTTACAATAATGCAACTTTTGATAAGCTGTTTTCACAATAAATTTCAATTAAAGGTGTTCAAAAACTGACACCGTTATTGAAATTGTTTTTTTTACTATTTTCTCCATGTTAGCATAAATAAAGTTGCAATTCTAATTAAATGAATTTGTTGTGATACATTCCCCATTTATGTGACTGGCGTCTTGAAGAAGCCTATTTCAGACAGGTATGTTTTTTATGATTAGTATTTGTGTTTATGGGGTTTTTTCAGTACTGCACAGTCACACTCACACACTTACTTAAAAAGAAGTTGTAAGTAGTTTTTTTACACTCACCTTTTTCAATATTATGTTACCATATGGTGATAAAAGTTTAAGTCCATATTACCCACCCCTTTCACTCTCTACTTACTGTTGCTGTACCAAATGAAATGTATTGGCGTTTGTAGTTGTAATGCCATGAAATGCATATCACTGAGTTCTTTTGCAACAGACTGAATGCACATCAGAAACTTTTGAGATTAGTCGGAGCTAATTTGCAACTTTCTGCCTGCTCATTCCCTGTCTGCAGAAAAAGCCTTACTCAAGCAGTACCATGGAGTGCCATGACTCTCTGTTGTAATGATAGAGACAGGGACTTTACTGTAAACCGTGCCCAGAGTGCGTAGAGAGTCTCTGCTGTGAGACGAGTGGGCGTGATTAGACCATATTCCAGGAGATTTGTAAAAACATTTATCTTTGATCTGCGCAGCTTGTTTGTTGGTGAACGTGAGCGATTATAGTGTACAACAAAATAAAATATTTGCGTCACCCAGTTTAGATCCTTCAAAGGTTTAATGGCTAACTCGGCAAGGATATGTCCTGTAAGGCTCTTTTCGTGGTAATCTGGTTATTAAGGCCTGTGAAGTGGCTGAGCGTTAGTCTAGCCAGGTTAGCTACATCATTATAATACCGACAGTAGTTGTTTGCAGGCCATCCATTTGGTAGAGGAGATCACTTAGTGCTGGTTTGCATATAGAACGGCTGCAGATGTTTAGCTCAGACAAAGTTAGCCAGAAAGGCGGGCAATAAACTTTTATGCATCATCATCTGACATGAGACGATGCCAGGAGACATTGGTCTGCCTGGTTCTTTTTTTTTACAGTAAACCACAATTTAACAGTACATGAAACAGCAGATCTGGCATGTTTGTGCACACATGTTTACACGTCCCTAGGTAGGTGCAACTCCTGTGTGTGTAACCTACTTTTTTCAACTGACCTATTTGTCTTATTTTGGTGTATATGTTTCTGCTTGTGGGTGTCTTGCCCACTCCAACGTGGCCCTGTCTATCAACTCAGCTGACCCTACATTAATTGGAAAGAAAGCTTTGGCAGATCCGACACTTTCTCTGCCATCTCACTGAAAACAATTTACCCCAAAATTAATTTGCTCAAACATATCTTCGATTTTATTTTAGGTTTACCTTGAACTTGTAATTAGCTTATTCCTGCCTATGCTTTTTACTTGAAGGATTAATATTAATTGTTGAACAATTTATTATAATACACTTCTGTGAGGTAGTTAAACCTGTAGCTGTAGCACTCCACCTGCTTACCTCGGAGCATTGATTCGGAGCGCTTCCCACATTTAAACAGGAGTCCATATGCATGACAAGCTGGACCTGGAAACTTCAGGCTCTGTAGACAAAACTGGCTGAGGTCTTTTTGCTGAGTGAGATGAGTTGCTGCACATATTTTACCTCCGTACAGGACCTGGTGTCCTCTTTCATGCTGCCGTGTGTTAGGGGCTGCAGCCACACAGATATAAAACTGGTGCTTGGCAGGTATTCAGACTCATTAAAATCTGTGATGGAGTGAACTAGGTGCTATCATGGACAACAGTGGCAGAAGGCTCTTTTTCTGACTCTGTCGATCAGCAAGACTTTTTCCCCTATAAATTATGGTATCATGCTTTTGAATATTTATAGAATTAAGCTTTCTGACATTTTGCTCCTATGGTTTGAAGTTCATTTAAAGGGTTTTCTTCAGCTTTAAGGAGTATAGAGTAATGGATCACTGCTCTTTACCCACTGGTTGATGCCTCCTACCTGTCAGTGGGTTGAAAGAAGACTTTTGCTCTCTTTTTTTCCACTTATGAGGAAAATTATTTCAGCTGTTGAACTTAAACTCTTCCGTTTGCTGTATTCTCTACCTTTTTGCTTAAACCTGCTATAGACTTCAAGTGAAGATTTTTGTGCAATGTCGCCTTTCCACCAAATATATTGGGCAAATGCCTGGACAGAAATATGTGGAATATAGGAGGTTGTTGTGGAATGACGAACATGATTAGAACTTGGTTCTTCAGTGTTGCTGTCTGGGCTCTTGGTATTTTCCTGAACAGTTTTTTCTTGCATCTTTTCATCAGTTTTGGGGAAATATCGAGTTTTAATGTGCAACTGTTCCCTGTTATTCTCCAATTATTGGTGGCTACCTTTATTTCTTACTGGTCTGTGTGTGGATATAATCTTGTTGAGAATTTGTTTACCCTTTTCCTGTCCTCCTTGTACAGTGAGATTATGTTTATCCTTCCTAGCGTGGCAGCAAATTTTGGCTTTATTTCAAGGAAGAAAATGAGCAAAACTCAGAAAAAAGCCACTAGAACACCAGAAATGTATTTCAGGTTAGTCGAATTCACTATAATTTAAAATTTTACCAAAGACTGGAACTGAAAAAGATTGAACAAATCAGAACTTTAGAGGTCTGCACATTTAAGCTACGGGGGATATTATAACTTTCCCTCCTTTCCTCAAATATAATTTGGTTTTCAGTTAAATTGTCTAATTGTTTTACCACACAAACCTGGTGTTTTACTCTGATATGGAGGCCTTCAAAAGCCACTATATGTGATAAAATAACAAATAACCAATAAATAAATGTCACTTTGGAAACGGTAAGAATAATTGTTGCTGTTCCTTTCTAAGTAAAAGTAAGAATGTCATGTTAAACCTTTAGCTCAGAATTTCTTAGATAACACAAACTGTTATCTTTTTTCCTTTAACACTTTCTACCATCTACCACTGTCATCCTTTTATCCATGTTTACACTTCTACATTTAACTGTCATTTATTAACTGTTTTATTCAATTTTGTAATTATATCTTATATAGAATGCATACTCTTTAATTTAATGAACCGCTTTATATTTAAATCCCCCCCGGAGCTAAATAAAGTATTTATCCTATCCGTCTCTCTGTTTTAGAGATCTCAGTTTGAAGCTGGAGTGCTGTTACAAGATTTAGATTTCTTTATGGGATTTAATCCCACGATGCATGTCTGCTTGTGTTGTGGCAAGGGACTCGATAATGGAGTGTTAAACCTATTAAACACTCCCTAGACTCCTCCTAGTTGGCTACAAACTTGCCAAAAGAAGTTTCAAACTGCTGGCGAAACTACAACAACAGGCTAGAAGTAAACAGAAGACCATGTCTGTGTTTACATGACCACTATGTTAAAAAAAATAAAATAAATAAATAAATAAAAAAAATGGAGTGCTACTATTTTCTGTTGTGGTTCAAGGTAAAGACATAAATGCATCTCAGCTGACCTGTTGCTTGCTTCAGCTATAGACAGTATACTGCAGTTATCCTGCACATTCCTTTGTAATGAAGAGACGAGAGAGTGAAGCTGCTGGTAATCTTTGCATGAAGATGGAGGATAAAATGAGCGCCTCGCTGATAAGCGGGCGGGAGACGATCTTCTGGCAGTTTTTCAAATTGCTGCACAGTATTGTACAATTTGATGCATCTTTTAAACACTGGGCTTCATTGCTGACCATCCTAAATAATAATAATAAAATACAGAATTTTCTTTTATTTTTTTTCCCCCATTTTATTCAAACTTTCAACTCCTGCCTTACTTTTTTGTTTTTATTTAAAAAGGTAAAAGACTTTCGCTGCTCATTAAAACTTCCCAACTGACTTTGATCTCGGTTGTTTTGCTTCACCTAACAGTTGTGTAATGGCAGAGACCCAGCGTTTTCTGTTTACCTCACCTCCTTGGCTCATAGATGCTTGGAGCACTTCAAGTCACTCTGATAAATTTGTGTTTATGGGAGAGTTTGGAGGAAAGATGTTATTATTGCCTCGTTACCTACCATGGGTCTGTTATTGAAAGCTTGGGATGTTTACATTTGGAGCATGCACTTTAAGCTCATGTGTGTAAGATGTAAGACTGAATTGTATTCTCATTTGCTAGTTTTTTTCTACTTGTTAGATATCAAATTGCTGGCAACAGTAGAGCTTGTAGGGGGGTGTTTGTTTTACTGTCCATCAAATCTGATGGGGTCTAAATGAGATCCTTTCAATTGTTTATCTAAAATCTGACTTCTTAGTTCCACTTTTGATGCTCATGTTTGATCTCTCCGCAGGTGGCCATTAAAATCATTGACAAGACCCAACTGGATGCTGTCAACCTGGAGAAGATCTACAGGGAAGTTCAGATCATGAAAATGCTGGACCACCCCCACATCATCAAGCTATACCAGGTTAGTGTCTGCACCAAGACTTGAAATCTACAGAGGGGTCATTTTCTTGAATTTATCATCTTTATTAGGTGTTATTGTCTCGCACTGTAATGTATGCATCATGCATTTTTTTTAAATGTTACTTTTAGGATATTTGTTTAATCGTTTTTTGTTTTCCGTATTTCTACTCCTGCTCATATTAATTTCTGTAAAGCTTTGGAGAAGTTTACAGACCAAACCATTACTGTTTTTTTTAGTTCAGAAGAAAGTTCGTTATCGGTGGTTGATGTATTTATAGAAAAAAAAGGTGAGAGCTTTTGGTTTTGTTGCATTTGATAAATAGGCACCTGCAGACGAGCTGTCCTAAAAGAGTTGGTTCGATATGATCACTGACTGACATCTTCAAAATTATGGACTTTAATGCCTTTTGATGCAATAAAGATAAATACAATATAAACTATATATATGTACTGTCACTCTGGTGGCAACAAGTCTCTTCTGAGGTTATTTTAGACATCTGAAGTAGAATTGTTTGGCCATCACTGATCTGCACAAGTCTTTAAGGCTGTTATTATTGCTTTATGTCTAATCCTGGTTTTACAGGAATATTTTAGAACAGCCTAAATTGCCTCTAAATTACTTGTATTTTTTATGGATCTTATGTAAGTCAAATTGAACACAAATAGCCAGATATTGTTTGAATTATTTTTAGCCTGAGCACGTAGCCTCCCTCCCCTCAGGTAAGGACTATTGTTCTGTCCTATCTTTTGTAATTACGCTCGTATTTTGCCATGTGTTATCTTCAAGGGAGTGGCATGATTATCTCAAATTAAGAAGATGAAAAGCAAGACTTTGGTCCACAAGATATCTAGATGAAATGACCTGTGATGGCTCATTAGCAAATACCTAACACCCCTTGAGAGGAGATAAACGCTCTTCTTTGTCTCTGGATATCACAAGGTCTCTACTGAAGTCCTCCTTTGAATAGACTGAAGTTTTATATTTGAAAGCCTGTTTAGAAAATGGGGAGAGATCTCAGTTGTGACCAAATAAAGTTTTTATTGTTCTATAAAGCAACACCTCCAGGTCAGTAGCAAAAGAAAGCAATAAATCCAGACTTAGGCCTAACGTGTTATGATGTGGAAGAATTATTGTGGAAAAAGACAGAAGGATGAGTATATGGATGTAATAAGCTAACACTCCTACTTCTAGGACAAGTTTCTCCAAATCAGGCTTTTAATGAGAGAGATTAGACATTTTTGACATTTCTGTGTTTGAAAGAACACTGCTGAAATGTATTTAAGAACATCTTATTTGGACAAGACAGAAGTTGAGTTGATTTTTTTTTAACAAAAACTTTTCATGTTCTGTAAATATGAACTCTATCAGATTAGAACCTAATGGCAAAAAGTCTGAAGATCTCTAATGTTACCATGGATGAACGTCCACGTGCGTCTCACGTCTGATTGTTCGCGTCATCTAAGCAAAGTCAAAGTCTATCTCTGTGTAGCCCGCTTGTGTCTGCCCGTCAGAGCTCAGGGGTCACAGAGTAATATGTAACGCTTGTTACAGGCTCAATATAACATGTCTTTTAGTAGATGTGGGTGGGTGGGGGTATACAGTGTGAAAAAGTCAGCTTTGAGAAGCAGAATATGCCGCTGCTTCTTGTTGATCTTCTTCTTTTTTTGGGTACTTAAGCAGCCTGGGGTGTTGAAGCGCATGACCAATCCAGGTCATGTTCTAATACGTAAGCAAACAGATGCTGCCCAGCAGAACCTGCCACTGCTGGATAGTTACAGAATATAGTTAATGACTGACTGACTCTCAGGGGTGTTTGCGTCTTGCTGGGGAGTGAGCGAAGGCAAAACACTCGTATCATTAGTTGGTCGAGATAATATGAATTAAGTCTTCTGAAATGTCACATTTCGGCTTTATTTATCCCGTCAGGAATCCACCCTTTTATTTACTGGGACTTCTGAAATGAGTATCATTTGGTAGGACGATGTAAACTATGAAGTTAAACTTGGGAGCAGTGTAATTTTTGGCTGGGAGTTGTCACTAGATGTAGGCTAGAAGGAATTTCTCACATTAGGTTTAATATGAATATTTATTGCTTTCCCAGTTTTTTTGGATACAGCTTGAAACCTGAAAACAAATGGCCTAGTAAGTTATTTTTATTTATTTCAAAGAAAGACAAAAAAAACATTTTGAATTGTGCAGTTTAGTGAATTTGTCTTTTTCACTGTATGACTTAGGTCCAATATTTTGAGTTTCTTTCCACAAGATTCTTGCAATACTCTGGTAGAACTGTGGCCCGTTCCTCCTGACAGAGTGGATATAATGTAGTAAAGTTTTTAAGCAGCCTTGCTTGCACATGTCTTTTCAGCTCTACCCACTAATTTTCATTGAGATTCAGATCAGGGCTTTGTGATAATCACCCCAAATAATTGACTTTGTTGTCCTTAAGCCACATCAACTATAGTTTTAGCAGACCAGAGGACAGGCCTACAAAACGTGTTTTACCCTGCATTTCTTCTGAAGCTGTGGTCTCTTCTTGTTCGTGGCCTTACAGGCAATGTCGGCACCGAATGTTTCACTGTGGATTGTGAAAGCATTTTCACAATACCTTTTTCTTTTTGTGTGGGGATGATGTTGCCATTTTGCGCCAGACACGTTTAACCCCTGGGATACTGTACTCCAAATAGTACCATGGCCTGGACTTTCCTCAGGCATCTGAATATTGTGAATGACCCTCACTGGTGGACTAGAGTGGGTTTAAGGTGTTGCATTAAAATGCACTTTTTGCAATCAAAACTGACCTAAAGCTGGAAAAGTTTACTCTGATTTTTATGACTGACAGAGGAAAAAATAAGGAACATCTCTATTTATTTCGTTTCAACCTTAAAACCTTGTGAGCTTCTTTTTTCTTTTTCTTTTTTAGATGTAAACTGTACTGGGAAAACATGTTAATATTGTGACAATTTAAAGGTGGAAAGTAATTAATTTAAAAGCCATTAGGTAATTAGCAGTGTAGTTTTTATTTTTGCATCTTTTCATAATAATTGAGAGAAGAGATTTTTCATACATTTTAACAGTTTCAAAAGTTGCTAAGTTTCAATTTCAGACCAATTGTTCTTGATCGTACACTTTTCTTGAATGTTCTGGAAGGTGACCATAAAAGAATTATTTACTCACCATTGTCACTCCAGTGTCTGGTGTTTGTCACAAAATAGTTCCCCACATTCCTCAAAACATGTTACATAAATGGCCGGGTCCTGCTCTTTTCTTTTAGAGAATGTAAATAAAAGTTCATTATCATCTCACAACCGTGTGACAATGCTCTAGCTTTGTATTGTGTTATTTTAGTGTGTATCATTATTAATTTTTTTTTGTTTACCAGGCCCCATCTGTCCAATCAGCTCAGCTCAATTAGTTTGTCCCCTTCCCGTCTCAAAAACCCGGGCTGACCCCAGTGCCCCGAGGAAAGCCTATCTAATGAAGACTCACAAAGGACACAAATTAACTGTAGACCCCTCTCTTTTTTTCATGTGTTAATGGCCTCTTCGTTGACCCCATTCAGCCATTATTTTCTGTCTTTCATTCTCTTCTCACTTGTCCTCAGACTCTCCTGGGTGTTCCACGTTACGCTGTCCGGGTCCGTGGGTTTGGCGACTGACTATGACTATAAGAGATCTGAGAGTCTACATACTTTTCCCCAAAATCAAACCCAGTGTTAAACCCATTACATGGACTGCTTTAATAAAAAGTACACCATTTATTTAAATATTTGCTGTATAAACAGAGTACAGACTTATAAAGCACTCGATTAACCACAGGATGTACTGCTGCTCTCGCTTGTGACAGGATAATTAGGGGAAGTCAAAAATTAATGTTAATGTGATCTAAAAATAGTTTAACTCCAAGTTTCCTCTTTCACATTACAGTTATTTCCTTTGCTACAGACCAAAATATTTCTAACACACAAAGCTTATTAAATGTCCTGTTTTTGTTGCTTCTCGTCTTATTGGAGGTTTTCATGGAGAAGATGTTTTTTGTTTGTTTTTTTGTTTTTTTTTATTTAAATGCATAAACCAAGCTTATCAAATGTTTGTATCAAATATTTTTGGACTTCTTCTTTTGTTATCGGCTTTTACTGTCCAAAGCAGCAGTTATGTGTCAATGTGTCTTCACGTTGAGGCAAACAAATGGGTGTTGTCTTTGACAAATTAATAAACCACAAGGACCTGGTTAACTGACATTTGACCTACACATGCTTTTAAATGAATTAAGAAGCATAATTTTTAGTAATTTTAATTTTTTTAAATAAGTTAGTAATTTTAGAAATGAAATGGGTAACACAACACAAGCAAAATTATTTATGGTAAATGATGAGAGATATCTGAAACCAAATGAAAATGACGAGACTTGCATTCAGTTTGGGATTTGAAGTCATATTCAGGTTAGAAAAAGGAGAGAATGGAAAAATATATATCCATTCATCAATTCTATCTTTACATTCATTCTATCATCCGTTCATCAATCTATCCCTCTATCCATTATTAATCTGTCCCTACATTTACCCATCTTCCAACCATTTCTCTCTTACATCTGTCTGTCGTCTTCCTTTTAGTATATTTTGTCCGTAGTTTAAATATAAACAGTCTGACATCTTTATCTTCCACTCAGATAAAAGTTCTGTCTTTTACATTTTAGTTTTAGTAACAGTCCTGGAGCTTTGACACAATTTCCCCCTGCAGTGAAAACTGTACAGTATGTTCCAGTTCAGTCGCTTTGTCTGACCAGTGAAGCTTAAATAACCAATCAGTTGTTTGTCACAGGGGGGTAAATGGATTTACTGAACAACCCACCGTTTTTTTTAAATTTCCCAAATCTGTGAATTGGTCAGCGCAACAGATGGAAAAATGATCTCAAACAAAGCGCGTGGGATTTCTAGTGTGAATGTCTGGCTCTCAGTGTCTGATTCATCCCACCATCTCCATCTGATTCTCCACTCGGCGGTTTAATTCTATTCATCTCCTGAGTGTTTCTGCTTCTAAATCTGTCCTCCTCCTACACAACCCAGCACCATGTCAGGACTGAAAGGTTTTAAGGACCATTCAGATACTCAGCAACACCAACCGTCCACCTCTTTTCTCTTACATGAATGCCATATTTAGAGCCTGCTGCCATTCATGTATTTTGTTTGTTTGGGATTTTATTTTGTGAATGCCACTGGAGTTTAGCTACACAGTGAGCCCTTGGGTTTATTTTGCATTACTTTTGGATCTTTTGACTCTCAAGTGTTTATTCTTGTAGGTTTTCAGATAAAATTGCTCATGAAAATGTTTTTATGTGTGTTCACTCACTTTTTTTCTTCTATTTTTTGCTCCCCATTCCTTCATCATATCCTTCCCTCAGGTGATGGAGACAAAGAACATGCTGTACTTAGTCACAGAGTATGCCAAGAATGGCGAAATCTTCGGTGAGTCTTTGTTTTTTTTGTTTTTTTGTTTGTTTCCTTTCAATCCAACACTCATAAAACTATCAATATCCTCTTTTCCTTTCACAATCTTCCGCTAAGTTTGATAGAAAACTGCTTTCCTGCGTCAGCGAGGCGTCTGACAAACATGGAAGTGTCAAAGTCTCATTGAACTTACGTTGGTTTCGCAGTTTTCTAAATCTCAAAGGTCATATGATTGATGGAAATCAGAGAACAATGCCCTCATGTAACTGTCCTCTTTACCTGCTTGTAACTCTTCCAATGGTGCTGAAGTTGTTCTTCTATAAATGACATCACCAAATGCCTGTTAAGGCCTTAGAGGGGCAACCTCAAAGAAATAAAGGTTAATTAATTACTATAAGTGCTGCACCTTCACTGTCACCTGACAAGTTTATTGCTGGGTGTCAAGATATCACTTTTTACTATCTGCCTTGCAATTCCTCCTCCAGAGTAAAATTTCACTTACATCTCATTTGAATAATGTCAAGTCTTTGTCGGGACTGAATTTACAGGAATATTTGTCTTGTGTTTGCACAGACAAGGCTGTTGGTTTTAGCTTATCTCTGTTTGCACTATTCAAGCAATTTTGTATCAAGTAACAGGAAATAAACATGTGACAGGAGAGGCAAAGAAACTCTCAGCTTTCTGAATATACCTTCCATTAAACTTTAAATTTATAAAAAAGTGAGAAAATCTGTTTATGCTGTTAAACCTTAAGGTAAGGCGGTTGTGGCAGAATGCATTGATGAAACCCCTTTACTAATTGTTTAAAATATTACAGCTTTCTGTGCATTCAGTGAGGACTGCTTAAAATTAAATTATATTTAACATCTTTTCATATTGATGTAATTTGGCCCTATATTGATTTGATTTTACTGATGTATTAATATTTAAGCACACAACTGCTGTCTTAAAGTTCAATATATGAGCCTCTAAATTAAACATTATCCATTGATCCAATTTGAAGTATTAATTTGACCAACGTACTTTTGTCTAATGCATGATAAGTAATATATTTTCTTTATCTTGATTAGATCAATGATGTTTCTTTAACTCAATGTATTTTAATCAATGTTTTGACATTTTGTGGTAAATATTTAGTTACGTATTCTTAAATGTATATTTTTCAGCTGATTTAATTTAGGTACATTAAATGGTAATAAAATATGTCATCTTTTAGAAGAGATGTAGCCTTTTTTTTATTTCTTTTTGAGTGTAAAGTCCAGAGGCAGTATAAGTGGTTGTGGTGGGTTGGATTTGGCCCACAGGCCTCGAGTTTGACGCATGTACTTTAAGGCCGTAAGGGTAATAACAGGATAAGCCACATCTTGTTTTTACTTCAGTAGCTTGAATTACTAAAATTTAAATATTTATGTCAATGTTAGAGGTTTAATAAAAAAGAAACAACTGTCACTGAAATGCAAATAAATTTAGAAATTTTGTCTTTAAGAAGCTTTTTCTTTAAAAAATAAACATCAGTGCAGTAAAATTTGTTTTGAAAGTGTCTCAAATACCTGCAGCAGCCCACAACAAAGCCAACTGAATAAAGTTTATATCATAAATACATGTCATATAATTCAAGCATATACTGTACATGTAATTAGTTCCTATTTTTAAAAAATACTTATTACAGCCAAATTGGCAATTTTTGTCTTGGTCAATATCCTGAGCATCTTTTCCAACTAGCATATTACCTACTAATTTTTGGCAGCAAAAAAAGTGTATCAGCCTTAATTTATTTAAAATTTTGAATGAGCAAAGGCTACCTTTTGTAACAATGTTACAGACAAATCAAAAGCATTAAAATATTTAGTTTTAATAAACCTAGTCCATAGTCAATGGTAGTACTTTGGTCTGACAAGTCTGAACATAGCAAAAATAGTACGCAAAGATAGCAACTTATCTTGTTCTCCCATGACTCTCTTGTGCACCCTATCGCTGTGACACATGCACAGCACATGCACAGTTTGTACAATATGCAATCTTCAATCCAGTCTGTTGGACGTGAGCCCATAGAAATTGCTGGAGAAATCCAAATGTTTGCTCTTACTAAATGCTGTTTTTAGTTTTACATTTAAATTTTTTCAATGTTGGTTATGCATCTTCAGAGAATAAATGGAGGAGGAAGCAAAATAAAGTTTGCTGTACAAATGAGCTTGCATATTCATTTGATAGAAATAATAAATCCTAATCAGCTTTTAATCATTGGATTTTTATTTTTATTTTTTACATTTTCTAAAAGTAAAACTTGTGCATTCTCTTAAAGTATCTCTTATAACATCCAGTTTAAGTTAAAAAAAAAATCCTTGTAATTATTGATTTAGCAAGTGACCACACTGACATAACAGGAGAATAAATGCCAAATTCTACAGTTGGAAAACATATTTTAATAGTAAAGGAATGCTAAAAATAGGAGAGCTTGAATGACTGATGGTCATATACAAACATCCAAAGCCCAAAATAACATGGTTTTTCATTGTTTTGGATGGCATGCACTTTCCTCTATTCAAATTATAATTGAAAAATCATCACCATACCTTACAATGAATATCGCTACTCCCAGGTAGGACATGGAGCTCCTCAAACTTTAAAAAATATCTAGGTCACAAAATTCTTACTAAATAAGTTGCACAAACTTGTTCTTTGCATCCTTTTGTAAAACTTGAATGAGGTTCTTGTCTCGGTCTGCTACTTTACCCACTAAGATCTCATTGACACACGGATATCGGCTCCCGTTCCTACAGTGGAAGCTTAATATTCAAATAGGATAGATGATAAAAACTGCAAATGAATTGACCAAATCTTTAAGAACTTTGCCACATTTACATAAATAAAATTAGACCCTTTATGGGTCTAATAGCTTCATTGATAATAGAACCTCACCTGTGACGCAGACAGTGTCTGCAGCGTAACCTACTTCAAGGCAGAGAAGCTTGGAGGATTACTCAAGCCATGTGCTGCGTCTGTCATCGTGTATGTATGCGTCTCTGCCTGAGTCCAGTGCTCCACTTGTGATGTTGACTCAGCAGCAGCAGCTCCTGTGACCTAAAGAAAGCTCTCCAAGCCGCAACCGTCCACATTTTAGTCACATATACAGTTCTGTATAGTCTAATAAATACAAAATGCAGTTTTCACTTGATTTTATTTTGTGAGAGGGAAGTTTGGTAATTTCTTCACCTCGTCTGAAATTACCTTCTAAAAAGGCAAAATCTGCCGTCAAGCATCTGGCATCTGGTGAGTCTTTTACATCAATGTGAAAGAATTTTGCCCCCCTCTTTGTAGCTTGTTGTTTCAATCATGAAATGGTTTAAATATTTCCATAGTTGGATTACCTCAAAGTCTGGACTTTTACTAGACCACTTCAAAGTTGTTTTTGTTTTTTGCTATTGATGATGTGCTTTGAATCTTCTCATTTCCCTCTCATTGTTTTGAAAAAGAGCCTGTTTTATAGTTCAAACTATTTCAGCAAGTCATCCACATTTGAAGCACTACAGGAGTCCCAGATCACCATACTACCACCACCATGTTTGACTGAAAGCGTAATGTTAATTTTCAGAATATCAGTCAAATTATAGAGTAGAATACTGTTGGGAGATTTTTATCAAGTCCAAAGTTGCCACACGTTTCCAAGAAATATTGAAGCACGTCATGTGTCCCGCTGCAGTAAAACTTCATGGAGGAGTGGATTTAATTTTCTAGTGAGACTTAACACCGATCCACACATCCAAACACACCTGATCTAAACCTCATAGAGAATCTATAGGGGATTGTCAAAAGGAAAATGTGAAACCAGACTCAGTAAAGCTACAACTTGGACTTCTGGTAAACCTCAGCAGTGCAACAAGATAATGAGATCCAGGTTACGCCACACTGATGCACATTAATACAAAAGGAGGCCCGATCAACTATTGAGTCCAAATACTATATAGTACATAGACATACATTTCAGTACTCGCATCATAATCTAACAATAAAGAAATGTAGCTTATTTCAGAGGGACAATGCACATTAATTAACTTTTCTGTAAATGTGCCAGAATTGGCAAAAAGGCTCTTTTTCATCTGTTGTCCCTGGTCAATTAGTAATTTGTCTTGCTAAAAACAAAGGTTATAAAAACAAGATTAAAATGACTTTAACTACAAAAACTGTTGTCAATAAATACAATGAGTACAAAAAGTAAATACATATATTTATGTACTTACTAATCTTATAAAAAGGAAAGTCCAACATTCCATCAAAATGTACAATGACATAACTTCATTTTCCCATAATAATCTACTTTGTTGAGATGCATCTTTACTGCTTCATAGAAAGTTTATTTATCCAGCCAACCCAGTTTTGTTCTACCCACAAAGAGCCTCATGTTCCTCCAAATACCGGAATCTGTTATTTATTTTTTTATAAATCCACAGATTCTATTCATTTTATTGCTACACATTATGAAACTATTGTGTCCTGATTCCTCAGACCCCTCTGCTTTGATTGCACAATGAGATGAAGTTATGTAAGGTATTCATATGTCGACATGAGCTGCAGCAAGCGCAGCTTTGACAGATAAAATTGCAGTTGGGGTATTACAGCATTCAATCTCACAAAAGTGAACTATTGCTTTTGACTCAGAAATATACTTTTCTGCAAGTGGTTCGAGTTGTTGAGTCAGGAGGGCTGAGGAAAATGGATTAGCTGCCAGGGCAGATCACGGCTTGCTGCTCTCACTGTCTCTCCCCGGAAAGATTCTCCTGTTTTCCTGACATGAAGGATCTTTCAGGTCTGCTCCTGACCAAAGGTAGCAAAGACCGAAGAGTGTGATCTGTAGTACCGTCATGAAGTAAACCAGGTAGAGTTGCTGCAGCAGGTTGGGACACATGTGTTTGAAATTGAAAGACAAACATTTTTGGTTTGGTGCCAGGAGTCAAAAAACGGATGGGTTAGTTCCTGCCAAACGGTGCTTGGACAATGTGACGCACACATTTAGAGACACTGATGCCAGTTTGCTGATGTGCCTTTTGTGTCTGTCAGTCAGGCTTGTCTCTCCGCCGTCCGCCGTAGCACAGCAAGACTGATCAAACCTGGAAACTGGGTCAGCCGCAAATACGTCGAGCGGCAAGTGGCAGCGGCGGGAGGGAAGACGAAGGAAAACGGAGGCGCAAGCAGGGGGGACATCCTTTTGAATTTGAGAGGTGGTGGGGAAATGTAGGGCATGCATATTTAAGAAACCACTGCTGAAGAGAGGGGAGCGTAGTAGCTGGCAGTGAGTGAAATCACTCGAGCAGATCTCTTATCTCACCAGTCGAGAGAGTGTTTCCTTCGAGGGGGCACTCGGGCTATTTATGATGTACGTTTTAGCTTAGATGCAGACGATTATTTCTGTCCGTACATCTTTTTAAATATTCTTTAGTCAATTTGCTTCTGGTTTTACAAGCATCAGGGTGTGGCAGCTTCAACTCGGATGACCTCAGCAGCATAACTGATGATGAATCATTTGGACAATTGTTTGGTGTCACAGAACATGTCACCAAGGCTTTAGGTTTCTTTGTTTTAAAGAAGTGAGTCAAACTTCTGGAGAAACGAGATGCATTTGTGATGAGAAACTGATTTGGCTGTGTTTAAATTACAGAATTAGACCAAGAATTTGGAAGCTTCTAAGATGGATCAACTTTATATGGAGACTTAATACATAGTTTTCTCACTTAGCTTTACGTGTCATTTAAGCAGGGATCTAAAGAGTAACCAATGTTTGCATTTTTCTACTTCCTGACTGCTTCAGAGCAATTATTACTGTATAATTCTTAAATGAAACTAATTTCTACCTTCATGCAGACATGCTGAGAGGCGATTTTCTCTTTGAAATGTACGACATGTTTTTAGATGAATGACTGGCACAATTTTTATATTAGCTTTAAATAATCCACCAGCTGTATGTGAAAAAATATGCTGAGGTTAAAGTGTCAAATTAACCTCACGTTTGTTAATTTTTTTTTTCTCATTTCTAAAAAGGAACTGTGGTAAATTGTTCTCATCTTCAGTAACTGCTGACATGTGAGAACAGTGCAGGGTTTCACATAAAACTTAAAAACCATTGATTTTTAGGTTAACAATGTTTGCCAGATGTTGTGAGTTGAAGGAAAACAATTAAATATTATGGCTCATTATCTTTCCTGCTTATTATTCTCAAGCTGTGCATTATTATGAGTCATACTTGTTTGTTTTTCTGTTTTTCATGTTAAAAACCACATCCTTATATGTGTTTCATTGGAATTTATGTGACCAAAATGAAGTTGTGCATAAACGTGTGATGTGAAGGAAAATGATGCATGGTATTTATTTATTTATTTCTTTGACAAAAAATGTGTGTCTCATTTGGATTCACCATCCTTTACGCTCAATAATCCCTTTAATAAATTGCAGTTTCCTTCAGGAGTCACTTAATTTACAAGTGGGATCCATCTTTGTGTAATTTAATCTTAGTGTGCACACAGCTGTTGTGTGAAGGCCTCAAAGGCTTTTTAGAGAACAGAGATGACTAAACAGGGTAATGAAGACTTTGTTTGGAAATGGAAAGAGTATGCCCCACCTGCAAACCTACAAAAAAATGGTCGTCCACCAGACCTCAGAGGCCAGGCAAGGAGAGCATTAATCAGAGAAGCAGAGACGGGTATAAGGTAAATGTTGAAGAGCTGTAGAGATCAATAACTCTGTTGACAGGACAACTATTAGTTTTCTATGCCTCGAATCTGGCCTTCATGGAGAACAAATGCATTGTGGAAAAAAGCTGCTGAAAGTCATTTACTTCAGGTTTTGTTCACATGAGAATCAAATCCGGCTTTCAAGCATTTGCACAAAATTCTCTGTGACAGAAACCCAATATTCCAATATCACCATGAACACAACATCCCTATTGTGAAATATGGGAGGTTCTTTGCTTCAACATGGACAGGAAAGATGGTCAGAGGTGGTTGTCGAAAGACTTCAATCAGGGAAGCTGAATGCCTCACTTTTCAGATTTTTATGTAAAAAGAAACTTTAAAAAAATTGGTATAATTTTTATTCAACTTCAAGCAAAATCCTTAAGAAAAAACCTCCAGAAATTTGTGGTTTAAATGTGGTTAAATTATGCAAAAATTGAGTAATGCAATTTGCAGAGCTGATCCTTTTGATGAGTTTTCAGTGAATGAAAATATCAATGCTAAGCTCATTCTGGCTGCGGTCCATTTCAACCTGTTGGCCTGTCCATAATAAATCAGCACTGACATCTATCAACATTCATATAGATGTGACTTTAATGAGGCTGCTGCTTTTAGTGGCTAGGAGCATCAGTTGCTGTTATGGAAACAGAGTGTGTGTTAACAAGCTATCCACTCTCTCTCTGCCTGCCCCACAAAGTTATCAGAAGTGTTGCCAGAGCTCAGTCCAATAAGCCAGTTTGTACCCACGATGCCTGTCCCGTCCAAACCTGAGCAGCTGTTAAGAGACTTATCTTCTCGCCCCGCTATGCGCAGAAGTGGAACACGCCGGCCGTCGAGTTGTTCCCTGATGCTCCTATGATTCATGCCTGTTCTGTTCCCTTTCCCAGAATGCAGCTCTGCATGCCTCAGTGTGCCTAGGCTCTCACCAACATCAGTATCACTCATCGATCAACCAGAGTGACATCTTGCGTTCTGCGTTGGGTGTTGATCACCAAGCTGTAATAGCTTGCCATCCAAGTGCAACAGCGGCAACACGAAGCTGCTTCTCGTTCTTGCAGAGCTCAGACATGACGTTAAAGCTGCAGTGTTAAAAATCTGCAGTCAATGAAAAGGGATTTAACAGATGTCAGGGGGTTTTTAACAACTGAAACAGAATTTCTTAGATTATTTAAAATGATCAGCAATCACTGTTTGAGACCGTTTTGTTCTAAAGAAAAAGACTTGTTGACCATAATTCTCATCCAGTTATTTTTGTGTTCTGACTTTTTCTTTGAGGCAAAAATCCTGTTTAGAAGCTTTGTTTTTTTTTCATATCAGGTTTAGAAATTAAATTTAGGCTCCACTTTTGCCTACAAAATATAGGACATTTTCTTTATTGATGAAGTATAATATCACTATGCAGACTATATAACTTAGATATATTTATATGGCAGTAAATAATGGTAATCATTGCAGTTCTATAAAATAAATACAACTGAAGCATTTTTTATGTATTTTAAAAAGTATGTATGTATTTTCTTAAGTCACTCTGTGTGACTTAAGAGTGGAGAGGTTAAAGATTTGGTTAATCTGGGATATGAATATGTCTTAACAGTAAGGGCTTTTGTCTATGCCACTCTTCAAAATGGGAAAGGCAAGAGAACAGTCCATCTAAGTAAGATGTATTTTTGTTGCTCGTTAGAATTCAAGAATATAACCACTTGGTCAAATTTACCCATATCTGCAGTCAGATCAATAATTCATTTGGAGAATAAAGAAGGATATAAAAAACTAAGCTTTCAGGAAGAAAATTGTTGTGATTTTGTTAATTTAATTTATAACTCTTCCCATCTTGACCTGGTAAGTAAGCTGTGAATTGTCCTGTACGTATCTAAAGCCTTTTTTGATGGCTGGTAGAAGCAGAGCAGTAACTGGGAGTGGCTCAATGATCCACAATATAACACAATTTTCAGTGTAAATTGAGATTGTGCAAACTGTTTGTTAGGATCATAAACAGATGGAACTAACTCAGCAATCGCTTTCTTGTGTCGTCATGGTCGTCATCTTGGATAGATTGGGGTTTTTTTAATAGATTGTCTGCTCTGACTCATTTTATCCTCCATTATAGTTATTATTCCCATAAACAAATCTGTTTAGGGACAAGATATGAATATGACCGCTATGGCATCTAGGAGTTTTTAAAGCAATTTAAACCTGAATTACATTACCTTGAAGCCGTGACTTCACTTGAATCACAATTTATTCAGAGTGTGTTCAAGACTGTTTTTTATATAATTATTGAAGCCCTGTTTGATCGTTAAATTGTTACACTTTCAAAGTCATGTGGTTGATCCGGGAGCATTCTCGGACATTCTCGACACATTCCTCTCCACTGTGTGTTTTTTGATTAGCAGTGTTGTTTGAAAACTGCTGTGGTCACTGAAGATCCCTTCTATGAAATTCACCAGCTATGATCTAATCAGCTGTTTTCAGTCTGTCAGATGGCAGCTATTTGTCAACCTTTCCGTTTTAATCCAGGGCCAAATTACAACAAACATCTCGTGACAGAATCTAGTTAAGTCCAAATTCTGTTCAGATTAATGCAATTTCTAAAAAATGCGTTCAGATTGTACAGATGGTCACTTTTAATTATAATAATAGTACAGTACCATTAAAATTAATCAGTTAATGGAAAAAATATGTCTATCTCAGGAAGCCCAGCTGATTGCATCGGGTCATTTACTTTCTAGCAATCACTCATTTCTTTCCTTTAAAAAGGCTTGTTGAAGTTTCATGAATGTATGTGCCAAAGTCTACTTGGAGGAACAGTCATCCTGCGTCTTTGGTTTTATTCACCGTGACTTTGGAATAAAAGCAGAAAATGTGGTAAACAAAAGATAATACTTTTATATTGTCCCATTTTAAGAAGATTTTAACTTGTCTACAACTTTTGGATGACCAGGTAGCCTTACAAAAAGTAATTTAAATAAGTAACCATCAGCGTCCAACTCGTACTATTCTTAGACTGTGGTTGTGGCCCCACAAAATAAATCTCAATGCCCTGTAAGGGTTACACTTTAGAGACCTCTGACATGAGCAACCAGGATGTTAGATTTTGGTAAATAACAGATCAAGTTTAATGTGAAATAATTTGTTACGCGAGTAGGAATAATCTGGTACTTCATGAAGTAAAGTACTAGTTTTGGATTTAAATCTATGATCTCCATCAAAGAACCTGCAGCACATTTATGTTTTTTTATTTTACATTAGCTGTTGAATTTAGTTTAAACCAATTAGTTTAAATGAGTTATTCTTTTTAGAGTGAATTGGAGTCAAAGCGTAGGGCCTTAAAAGAAGCACAAATTGGTATTGGTAAAAGTTTGATAAGTGGATCTTTAATGTATAATTTTGGAGCCAAGTCATTTTAGTGTTTAGAGTTTGTTGTAACAACTCTTGTCGTAACTCTTTGCTGAACCTTCAACTGAGGAAATGCAGAACACAGGAGGTGTTTAGTGTCTGAGACAGCAGAACAAGTGTTGCTTTAACTTTAATATCTTTAATTTAGTTCTAAAGGTGAAACTATCTGGTATGCTGCTGTGACACTTAAACCACAAGCATTAAGGGCATTTTAGTGTAGTTTTTGTGCTTCTGTTTTTATTTATTTATTTTTTTTTCTGAAATTAGATTTCCTGTTTTTTAATGGACTTTATTATGGTTGTGTGTTGGATTGTTGTCGGGGTTGCTCAGTAGTCTGGGTCCATGCCAGCTGGACAGAAAGCCAGTGCAGAGTGTCCTGTCTTGTTTGCTGTTAAGTGTGAATGGAAAAGCTTGCAAGCCATCT
Source organism: Alfaro cultratus (assembly GCA_903066825.1). Taxonomy (NCBI): domain Eukaryota; kingdom Metazoa; phylum Chordata; class Actinopteri; order Cyprinodontiformes; family Poeciliidae; genus Alfaro; species Alfaro cultratus. Next base: position 187,663 of record CAEFZX010012136.1, on the reverse strand, counting down.
AGACAGAGAAGTGTGAAGATGAACCATGCCAACAACAACAAACGCCACACTTGTCAAAGTTCACAGTGTTGTTGAAATCAGTGCATCCCATTAAACAGTCTATTAGTTCTCATTTGTGAAGAAAAAAAAAAAAAAAAAAAATGTCAGCAAAACTAAGTTTACTATGTATATGTAAATGGTTAGTAAAACAATCAGAGCAGGAGGAGAACAAGTGGTGAGAGATCGAGGTCATTGATATGGACTCTTGGAAAAAGAAAATGGTAAAAAATTTACTTCTCCGACCCCACGGGAAAAGAATCGACTGTGTGGTTTTCTAATCAGCTGCAAACTAGATTTCTGCTGCTCTGTGTTCAGTAGATAAATAAATCAAATTACTTTATTACTCCCAGGACAAAAAATATTTGTTCATACTTAGATTAGCTGTGTGCATGTGTAAACTTGGCAGACTCTGCCTACTCAAACATGCACCCAACACACAATTAGAGCAGGAGTTTTAAACAATAAAAACAAATTACACAGCCTAGTATTACCTTCACAGTAAACCATCCTGGTAATAACTTCAATGATAAAGCAGAATTAAAAAAATTACTTTGAGGTGTTCTTTTTGGCTTTGGAGTTGTACTTTTTTCTGTTTGAAAGGCCTAGTGGAGACTAATGTTATGCAACTGGTGCAAAGTACCATCTGCATGAGGTTCTAACATGACGCATCACATTTTTTTCCAATGTCTGTTCCTCTGGCTGCAGACTACCTGGCAAAGCACGGCCGTCTCAGCGAGCTGGAGGCAAGGAGAAAGTTCTGGCAGATCCTGTCTGCAGTCGAGTACTGTCACACCCGAAACATCGTCCACAGAGACCTGAAGGCAGAGAACCTGCTGCTGGACGGACACATGAACATCAAGATTGCAGGTACTTTAAAATCACAGTATGAAAGATATAGATATATGTACGTGCGTGTGCATGTGTGTGTATATACACATACATGTAGGTATGTGTTTCTGTAAATATTTATAAATGTCTCCTGTGAAATGGGTGCTGGCTGGAAGAATTCAAAAGCTTGTTCTGATTAATTGATTGATTTTTATTCAACAGACTTGTGGTCCACAGATATAAAAAAGAACAAATATATGATACACAACAACACATAAACAACATACTGGAGTAGATTAAGCTGTGTGTTAATAAACAAACAGCATTTAAAGCTACACTTACATCTCGAATAATTGGGATATTATTAAAAAATAAATTGATTTATTTCACTTATTCAGTTACTAAAAAAAGCGAAATGTGTAGGTTCAAATCACTACGAGTATTGCATTCGGAACATTTACTTCTGTCCATGTTGATAAACATAGCCTATAACTGAGCCAAAAAGACAGTTTCTTAGAGAATTAGAATAATAAGTCACAATATTGTTGTTTACTAAACAGAAATGTACAGTATATGCATTCATTACTAGTCTGTTCATAATTCTCCACCATACTTTTTCCTTCCGTTAAACTTTGCATTAATTAGGAAAAGAGCTCTGAGCTGCCATCTTCACCAGTAATGAACCGTCAAGACAAGCTGTTGTCCCCTAATTAGGGCTGCACAATATATTTCAAATTTATCGCCATCGCACCATTACTGTATGCAATATGCATTTCATATAGAACTGTAATCACTGTTAGCTAACCTTTCCCATGAATTCATCCTTTTTATGCATATAAAATGGTAAGAGTTGTTGCTTAAAGTAGTGTAAAATTGTTTTAGATGCCAGAAAGCCTGATTTCAATAAAACGCTGTTTAGATTTAAAAAAGTAATGAATTTTATAACTGTGGTAGCTAAATAGACCACTCATTCTCTGGGAGCTATGTTTTCCATTAACCCAAAGCAGATAGACATTAACACTGTTCAGCTGTTTGATTTATTTATTTTTTTAATCACAAGTCATAATTGTTCTCACAACATTGCCTAACATTATGACATGTTTTTCCACCTCTGATTGTATTATAACATAAACATTAAATAACATTTATGTATTAAAAATTCACATTTCTGAGAAACTGATCCACTTTTCAAACATATGACCACCTGCAGATTGACTAGTTGACCACTTTGGAGGATGAGTAAAGGACTCCAGCTAAGAAATTATAATCCAACGTAGAGAGCCATCCCCATAAAAGTGGGTAAAAATATAGATGTCAGAGAACATCAGACTCTCTGTGTAACTTCATGTAACTCAGAGAAAATGACTTTTGTTCTTGAATGATTTCAGCCAAGTTGTGTCTTTCCCTGAAGGAAAACAACAACTGGGACCAATAACAAAGTGAAAAAGAAATTTGCTTTGCTAATCACCCTATGTACATGTCAGACCTCAGTGCCCTTTAGTTCTTCTAATTGGAATAGCAAGGTTTACTGGAGCTTTACTGATGAGCATTTCAGCTACGTAGTTTGATTCAGTCTTTTTTTTTTATTTTTATTTTTTATGTTTTCTTGAGGATGATAAACTGAACACGTAATTTACCACAGCAATAATTTTCCCAAACATGCCTACCTCACAGCTTGTCTTTCCTGCACAGTAGATTAAATTTGAAGCAGCAAAACAATGAACAGAACATTACCTGACTCATGATGAGACAAAGCATGTCTGGAGCAACAGAAGATTGTACATTCAGTGCTTTTTCTCAACCCTGAAACCTGCGATCACAAGTTAGGTTGGTGGTTCGTACAGTCGACTTGTCAGATTCGTGCTGTGTATTACTGGGGTTGCTGCACACTTTTAAGCTGTGAGTTACTTCCTTTCAGTTCTGGCTTTCATTATTTGAACCCAGTACAATTTTGAATAAGTCTTGTCTTGAGCTCTGAGCCTAGACAAAGCGCCAGTGCTTCTGGGTTTCATGGTCTGCAGCCCTGCCAAGCCTCTGGGCTTTCTAAAGGCCACCTCTGGTCCATCTGTATGAAGCTTAACTGTTGGTCAGTCAGAGGAAAGGTCATAGTCATGACAGCTGCAGAGGAGAGCGCAACAGTAGCAGCAGGGAGTGCCCTTGATGTTTTCACTTCAAACATCCCCTTTTGGGTCAAGTTGACAGATTGAAGGCAATGTAAAAAGAAGTGGAGAAATGATTAATAAGTAAAGAGTGGCAGGATTAGAAGAAATAGCTGTTTAATAAATCGTTATCATTATATGGTGCTTTTTTAACTATGTAATATTCATATTAGGAATAACGAAATGTAATGTTCTTCAGCTTGTAATTTCTTAGGTTCACATGATGAATAAAAAAATAACACCACATTATCACTCTGCCATTTTGGCCTTTGTAGCCGTATTAAATCTCATTTAATTCTTCTAATTTGAAACCATCCATACATGAATGTTGTTGACAGAGCCCTAAACCCTCGAGGTATTTTCCATGGCCAGTTAGGAGATGTGGACTTCAGACATTCACCAGTGCACGTCAACAAAACTAATTCGTCTGTGTTTTCGTATTTTATTACTGCAGTGGTGAGGAAAAAGGAAATTAATCTTGTTAAATCTTCTCTGTCAATTTTAATTGGGATTAGTAAAGTAAAACGTTTACCTAATAGTCAGTTATAGTTTTCAGTCGTTATTAATCAAATTTAACAACTTTTATTTGCTGATTATTTTTTTCTTAAATGTAGGAAAGAAATGGCTCAATAGCATCTCTTCATGTTTAGCAATATCTTTTTTTATAACTTTGGTAAAATTTATTTGGCTTTTGGGTTGTTTAGATTTTGAAGTATTTACATTTTTTTTTGGTGTCAGAAAAGTTCCACTTGTTTTGATTGTGTAATATTTTCTCCATGCTTTAGTCTTTTTGAGAGAGAAAAAGTCACTATTGGAGAAAAAACTGGTATTGAAAAATAACCTTATAGGAGCTTCTTGGTCCTATAAGGTGATTTGCCAAAAAATAAGTGAAAAAGCACCATACATCGAAAGAAAACCTGTCAGCTATCCTGTGTTTAAAAGGCTGCTCCAAAAGTATAAAGTGCTAAAAATATGTTTAATTATCTGTACACAAAACTTGCCGTTAGTCAGGGAGCCCAGTCTAGACCCATACATAGGGTTTAATCTTTTACACAAACATGGTTACCAAAAATGAAGAATTCTTCAAATTCATCTAGCAAACAGAAAAAAGTCTGTTTTTTATTTTTCTGAAGTGGTATTTCTTGCTTTTCATCTGTTTTGTGCTAAGGTTTTCATGTGGTGCTGGATGCATACTGACTATAAAACCCCGCTGCTACAGTAGATGGTTTTATGTCCTTGTCAGAAACAGGCCTGAAGTTGATTTAAACCTGCTAATGTGCATCTTGGGAGAAGCACTGCAGTTTGAAACAGGGAATGTGTAGGATGAGTCGGGAGAGGAAGTGGCTAAAGTTATAGGTATTTCAACAGTGTGAGGAGGAAAAGGACAACATGTTGTTAATGTAGTTACTACGGTCCACTGTCATCAAAACTCTATTACCACTGTAATTAAATCTGCAACTTCAGTAATCTGGCCTGTAACGGCAGCATGACGTAAGGTGAGCTATATTTCCAGTGCAACCTGTCTGATATTATGCTAATACTGCTGTGTTCAACACCAAGACACCCCTCCTCTCCTCCACCCGCCCCAACTACCACCCACCCTTCCCGTAGAGCTGAGACTGCAGTTGGTAGCCTGCAGCGAGTGTTTGACGTCAACTCGTCTGCTCAGTATTCAGCTCCATGAAATGGGTCACCGCTTCTGACGATAAACCAGCTGCAGCTCTCCGCTCTGCCTTCATCTCCCAGCTCACCTCTGCAGCAGCATCTGACTGTCAGCATATCTGTAGTAAACCCAACATGTCGCACTACTTTCCCCTTCATGTCGTACCTGGTGCCACCTGCATTGCAATCGCTAAATACTCTGATTTGACTCTCATCTGCAGCAGTTTCATAATCTCTCAAATCGGATTCTTACATGTATTTGTTCTTGAACCTTCTGCATCTTTTCCAGGAAAGAAAAGGGTTGCAATCCGGATTTATTGCTATCATCCCTTTTCTAACTTAAAAACAATATCTATTTTTTTGTTTGTTTGAACTCAGAAGAGGAAGAGATTATGAAAGACACAGTAAATGGCTTTGGGGACAAGTTTTATATCTATAGACCCCCACATTAGATTAAACATGCTGTCTCAGACTCTATAACATTGCATATTTAGCATGAACCCACACCACCTCTAACCCCATTATGTAAGGGAGATTTGTTCTTTTTTTTAAATCTGTTATTTATTTGTTTTTCAGTGCATTTTTCTGTTTATGTAACTGGTGAAGATTATGGAAAAAACAGAGGGGGTGGAAACTAAAGTGCACATGTCTGGTCCCCTGACAGCTTCCATTGATAATGGATTGCTAAGCAAGGGGTTTTTGTCTCTTTTTTTCTGCTGGGTGTCATAAATCATAAAATACAACTAGCTGTGTCTGTTAAAAGGGATTAATTATACTATTAATGAAAACAGGTCTATAGAATATCTAATTTGCATAAATAAGAGAAAAATACAAAAGAGGAAAATCTGACAAAAAGATGAAAAATGCTTTGCTTGAATGATTTTCCCATTCCAATGTTGGTGCAGAGGGATTTGTATAGTTTGACTGGATTTTATTAAAAGGCAGACATGACTTTAATAGTATGTTTGTAATAGTTCCCAATGCATCTCTCCTCTTAAGATGAAAATCAAAGTTTGATTCATTCTGCATACAACCAATAGAAGCCCACATGAGTGACCTAATGTCAGTCTCAAGGGGAGGTTGCTTCATACAAAGGCCCATTTCCTCAATGTGCAAAAATGTGGTTTGCAAACTGCATTACGCAAAACCTCCTCACAGATACTTGATGTTTAAGCAACTTTGTTCTGCATGTTGTTGTTTTTTTGCAATAGATGTTCAGGGTGCTTCATCTTACAATTTTTTGCAAAAATGTTTTGCACTTTATTTGTTGCCGTATCGACTAAATGCGGGTGTTTTGAAATGATCTCTAATCTTCTTAACATTGCTCTTTGACCCCTTTTAGATTTTGGGTTTGCGAACTTCTTCCAGCCCGGCGAGCCTCTGGCCACATGGTGCGGCAGCCCGCCTTATGCTGCCCCAGAAGTCTTCGAGGGACAACAGTATGAGGGACCGCAGCTGGACATCTGGGTAAGATGACAGATTACGTAACAAAAGATGGTTGTGTCACTTTGTTCTCTAATTCTTTAATTTAATATGGAGACATCAAAAATCTCAGCTAACTTGGAGAATTGATATGTTGAATGTTTTTTTTTTGTTTTTTTTCGGTGTCAGTTATATTAAAGATGTGTTAAAATAACTTAGATAAATTCATCCTACGAAAATAAAACCCAGTCTGTAGTGTTAAATTTATTCATTTTGTGGGAAAAAAAATCCCATCTTTCAAAATGATCATTAACAAAATCCTTTGTGGCACAATTATTGAAAGGTCAAAAAGTCATGCATAAACAGGTCTGAGCTAACTGATTTTACTTTAGTTAATTGTCTGGAGGGTCAAAGGTCATACGGTTAAGTAACGATTTTCTGCTAAACATAGTTTTTTAAAATGACGTGATAAAGAGGCCCACGTTTTTCAAATGGAAAACACAAGAGAACATCCATTTTCTAGTAAGCCAGATGTTCAGTGATCAATTAGTGAAAGTTTACAAGAAATTAGTTACTTGCCCAAGTTTTACCTTGCCTACAATCAAGGTTGAACGAGCACTCGTATTCATCTCGTCACCTTGCATGGTCAGAAGGTTGTTCCATCTATCTACATGGCAACCAGTTATTTAGGAAGCAGAAATAGTCATTTTCTGACCTACCATCACAAATGTAAACATCCAGACTTTGCTGCTGTCTACTGTTGCTTTTGCTTTAGTCAGATGGGACTTGAGTTTTTCAGCAACACACATTCTAGATTAGGTGAAAAACAGAAGATGGATATTGGGGGAAAAGTAACTCAAAGCCCTCTGTTAAGTGAAGTGGTGGTTCTGTAATGCTGTGGGCTTGTTAATCTTAAAAAAAATCCTTAAAAATTTTATTGGAGGCCACAAAGCTTTTTCTTTTTGCGTAAAAACCTGATGGCCTGCACAAGGAAACTGAAAATGTGTCATTAGTTTTTTTTACAGGGATAATGATCCTAAGCAAGTGAACAAATCAAGACAGCAATAATTCACTGAACACAGTCACTGAACACAGTCACTTCCCACGAAGATGTCAGTGCCCATAACTAATTCCTACGTTCTTTTCATGTTGGGCAAAGTATTACCAGCATCGGTGTTGGTCTGTCACTGGTTTTCTTAAAAACATTTGTTAATAAAGGATTTCTCACCACTCTTTAATAAATGTACGCAGATTAAAAGTTGTTTTCTGAGGTGTAAACAATGCTAAGAGGATTTCAATTCCTCATATCTCTGTTTGATCCTCCTGATTGTTCCTAAGCTCACCTTGTTCCGTCTTGTTTTGCAGAGCATGGGGGTGGTGCTGTATGTGCTGGTTTGTGGTGCATTGCCATTTGACGGGCCCACTCTGCCTGTGCTGAGACAGAGAGTCCTCGAAGGAAGGTTTCGAATCCCCTACTTCATGACTGAAGGTGAGAAGCAACAGCTGACATATTCTGGGAGGCAGAAGAATATGTCTATAGTAGAGTTTGAAGTCAAGGAATATTTCCATCTTTCAGCTACAGTAGTCAGCAGGATGTTTTGTTATATTAATTTGAAGGGGATTCGGTATGGGGCATTCGTGGAGTGTTGAGGGTTATGTGTGCGTGCCGGCCTTGCAGTGAGTCAGGCTGTCTCAGAACAGCCCTACTGTTAACGGCTGTGCTAGCTTGCTGGCTGCAGATTAAGTCCAGAGCCGGAGCTGTTTATGTAACGTGGGGAAGAGCCAGTGAAGCCCTCCAGTAACTCACAGGAGACTTCGCGTGTTGGTTTGAGTCACCCTCCCGTCCCGGGAGACGTCTTCCTGTTCGTCCGAGTTCCCTTGTATCTGATCTGAGAGGCTGGCGTCGCCAATAGGGACTTTTTGTTTCTGTTCTGCTTCTTTCAAGACATGGAGGGAATGTAGGAGTGAGAATCTCACCTCATGGGCCAAATTGAAACTCAAACCCGCCTTCTTACCCTCAGTCCAACCCCCCGTTCCCCGAACAGAGGGGAACAGAGTGTGCTGATTACTTCATCCAGAAACAGTCCATCTTGTTTTGCTGTGTCTGACTAACGCCATGGTGTGCGGTACAGCTCGGTGCTGTAAACTCACCAGAACATATCAGAGCTCTGCGAATACAGAGGACTCATCAACCACACGTCTCCTTACTGAACAGGACCTTTGAGCACTTAGCATTAATGTGTTCATTAAAGATCATTAACGTGTTGTAACTACAACCAATACCAGTACTATTAGCAGGATTCCTACACAGTCTGGAAGTTAAATGCAATCCTTTCCAGGTGTGGATAAGTATGGAAAAAGAAAATAAGAGTATGGAAAAACATTTGTATTTCCAGACTTAAGCTCCTCTCTCATTATGTAAATGTTGTGTCCTTTCTTCTCTTTTTTTCCTTCCTTGTATACATCATTTTGTCCTTGAGTTCTTTCCTGCTCTCTCCCTTTTTTTATTCCGTCCTCACTTCAGTCTTTACTTTTTCTTCCTTGTATTTCATTCATTATTTCCTTTCCATCCTTAAGTCCTTACTTCTTATTTGACTTCTTCTTTGTTCCTTCATTCTTTTCTTCAACTATACATTTGTGTTTGCCCTAATTTTACAAAGAGCTTCAATAGCTTAAGCTATAAAATGAATGTGAAGAACTGAGAATCCTGGAAACACCAGAGGTTTTTACCTGAACAACATGTTGGTTTTGCCTCCCCCTCGTCTCCCCTCACTGCAGCTCTGTCCCACACGGGCATTCAAGTGTTAAATTGGATGGTTTTGTGGTTAGGTCATGATGGTGCGATGTTCCATCTAAGAATGACGCGTCAGTCAATCAGCCGTGCAGCCCCGTGGTTTTTCAGTGGCAACAAGTTTACAGTTTTACCTGCCCTTGGGTGAAGCAAAAGCTCTGGTATTAACTGTCACTTCAAACATAACTTCAGCAAAGTCAGGTGCTTTCTGGGTCACACAAATATAACGCTGTGAATTTGTTTTAAAGCAGGTCGCAATTGATAATCTTCTGAAAGGCGGGAGTTTAATGTAAAACTAGTGTGAAGGTCACACTGTTTATGTGTCAAGTGGGAGGATAAATTTAACTTGGCTGAACTACCGAGGCGGAAAACATGTGTTGAATGGAGACGTTAGTAGATCAGCAGGTTCAATGAGGAGTATCTTCAACAGGGAGTTAATGTGGGGCAGCAGGTCCTTGGGCTTTTTAATGTGTTCTTAAGGGAAGATGGGATTTATGGCCTGATCCTTACTTAAAAAAAAGATCCAAAAAAGGTTGTATGGGTTAAATACCTTGAAATTGCAACCAAAAATAGTCTTGAAAAGTCTGAATTTAGGGAATGCTGTCAGTTTGGAAATTGGCCTGAAGATTGCTATGTAAAGCAGCTTCATATTTTTCCAAGACAAATAATGAATACATTTCTAATTATGCAATGCTTTTTTTTTTTACACTAGTTGTATATTTAAATAATATTTTATTTTACTATTAGCACATCTCTCAGCAATCAGTTACTTCCTGGAATGTAAACTCGTTCAAAAATCAAAAACTGGGCCATCGAACTGCTTACTTTCCTCTATATAACTTTATACAAGGGTCATGAACTGCACGTCTAACTCTGAATCTAGTTAAATGTTGGACAATCTAATGGTGTAATGGTTTCAAAGTAGAGATGCGCTTATATAAAGAACTATAAAGTCAATTTGTGACCTTTAACCTGACAATACAGATTACAATCAAATTTAGTTTCTACTTAAGCACGATAATATAAAACATGAGAACAGCTTGAAAATAATTTTATTCTGGCCTTCCTGCTGAGAGTCGTCAATTATATCATCTGGTGTGTGTGTCGGTGAGCAGCCACTGTAAAACATATTTGGATGAAGACTGTGTTAACAGTTAGTGCACCGAGTCTCCATGTTTATTCCCTAGTTACCTACCTATTGATCCTTACCTGAAAGCTGCAGTAGGTAAGGTTTATAAAAATATGACTATAGCCATTTTTTTTTAAATCCTAACAGTTAAATGTGAGACAGATAACGTGGTCCTATAGCCATCTGCAGAAATACACCGTTCAGTCAGAACCAACCAATCAGAGCAAGGAGGATTTTAGTGCTGTCAATCACCCTTGTGTATGTGCTGCAGCTTTGTTAATGGCAGAGAATCAACTTACTGTTAGAGGAAAAACTGTTAGCCATGCTAATTACCCTTAGCATTCACGGCTGGTTCTGGTGAGGTGGCGGAGCTGTAGCACAGAAGAGAGAAAGTGTTTTTAATAGATTTTGAAACAGAGCTCCTCTAAATTGGTCCAGATGCCTAGAAATCCCTCGATAAGATGCAAACTCCAGCCTCATCTTGTTACATTGGACATTCAGATGATTAAAAATAAAAAGTGTTCAAGAAATTCTATGATAAAATTTTCGCATTTACGTGTGTAGAATAATGCTTCAGAATAAATTATACATGTTAATGTCTTGAAAAGCATAATCTTAGTTAAAGGTGTTTTAACAAATGACAAATCCAATAATCTTAAATTGTTGTGAGGTTTTCAGATGCATTACAAGAAAAAAATATATATTCCAACTGATTCAAATAAGACTTGGCAGCGGAAGAATGATTGCAGCGATTTTACTTATGAGTCCACCGGTTGTGATTCAAGAAAAGAATGGTGGCGTAAATGTTGGGAGGATGCTGAGTGGCAGGCAGGAATGCAGGGTGCAGCCAAGGGAACCGTAATCCTGTTAACAGCCCAGCTGTGTCTGACGTCAAACTCATCAAGCCACCAACTGGAGGTGAGGAGCTCTCATTAGGAGAGAAGGAAAGTGGAAAATTTTGAGAGCAACTAAGAAAAGAATAAAGCTGATTTTTCTTGAACCGTCATTTTCACCTCACGTCATCAGGGCTGCTTGTGGCATTTATTCCTGTTTATTATGCCTTGTAAAAATGGTTCTTTCATTTGATCATACAGTGGTCATAAAATACAGAAAAACTTTTTATGCTCTTTATAATTTCTCGATCCCCTCCTTTTAGACTGTGAGCACCTGATCCGCAGGATGCTGGTACTGGACCCGTCCAAGCGTCTGTCTTTGGCCCAGATCAAGGAGCACAAGTGGATGGCTCTGGATATTCCTGTACAGAGGCCGGTTCTGTACCAGCAGCCGCTGTCTTTAGAGGGCGAGGCCAGCGTCGGAGAGTACAGCGAGCAGGTCCTCCGCCTCATGCACAGCCTCGGCGTCGATCAACACAAGACCATAGAGGTAAGGGCCCGGCGTGGCGTCGTTCTGCATATGTTAATGCAGCACAGTAACTTTATGTTGTAAAAGATGAAAACTTTACCTGATTGTGTTCTTTTTTTCATTATTTCTGTAAAATTAAAGAAAAAAATTCCTAATGTTATCAGTGTATTTTTTATAACTGTCATAAATTAGTGTTTATGCAAGTAATAGGGGCCAGGATTATATGATTATTATAAGTGAACTGATCAACAGTGTAATTCATTTTTGCAAGAAATCGACCTTTTGCTCAGTCAGGAACATGTTTGTGGAGTTAGGTGTATTGTTGTCATGCATGGATGCTTTAGCTCAGAAGATAGAAACGACACAAAACACTGACTGAACCTGCATAGTGGAAATAGTGAAAATTCAGTGTGTAAGCATGTGCAATGACTAAACCACGTTATCAATATTGGCCAAAAATAATTGTGATTATGGTGGGTTTTTTATTATTAAAGCAACCTTATGTCGGCCCAGTAGTGTGAGCTTTCAGAACCTTTGGAGCGGCAACCAGTGATCATTTTAAGAACCTACTTTTTTTTCTTTTTTTTTTTACGTAAATGCCCATTTTAGCTGCTACAATTTTATAACTTTGTTAAATCTTCTCATTCTCCCTGGTGTTTAGGCTTTTTTTTGGTCACAATAAGAGTTTATTTAATTTTTGTTCCAGCAAATAATGTTGACATAAATGGCATTTGTATGTGATTTGTTGATATTTGCGCAGTTTGTGGGAAGATTTTGTCTCTAAACCAAATTTATTTTTAACTTGACAAAATGAAAGAGACAACTTATGATCCAATGTGTACCAAACATGTTTTTAAGCATGGAGGAGGTAGTGTTATGGTGACAAGAGCTATATGCATTGAATCCAAAGTACATAGTAGGAGAAATGCACAAGTAATAATATAAAAATAGAAAGAATGGTGTGAAGATCACTGAATTACAGTCTGAATTATTCTGCACCAAGCAACTGACTGTCTAATCTGTCAGGATTATCTGAACCTGTGTGCTGTTCTCAGTTTGCTCTATCCAGACTGTAATTTATGCATACTCTGGGTTTTTCATCATGCTCCTACAACACACAGTCTGTGGGCTGTATTTTTATCTTCCCTCTGCTCTCCATCTTCTGCAATAACCCAGTTTCACACAGGGATGATCAAAGAATAATCTCATCAGATGTTAGAAGCTGTCACATTTAAGTAATCTTTAAAAGAAAGAACAGGCGTGTGAACTTGAACTTGCAGACTCCAGCACTTATCATGTCTGTCATCCTCCAGTCTCTGCAGAACAAAAGCTACAACCACTTTGCTGCTATTTACTACCTACTGGTGGAGCGGCTCAAGGCACATCGCTGCAGCTTCCCTGTTGAACAGAGGCTCGACGCTCGCCAGCGGCGCCCCAGCACCATCGCTGAACAAACCGTCATCAAGGTAACAGCAGAGCTTCAGAGCATTTGAATAATGTGTGCTGATTAGTATCCCTGCCTCTCTGATCAAAGCTGCGTTATTCACACCTGCACCCTGGAACAAATGGACAGAGACGGCCCAATAATTTATTTATCCATCTCTTCTGTGCTCTCTCTGCCTTGATCTTAATGCGTTACCCTCCATTACATTATTCATTATTTTCCTGTCTGTGAACACTTCTCACATCCCAGGGAAACTTGTCTTTAATTTGCCTCACCATTTAGGATGCAGTTCTTCTCTGTATGAACCTTTAACATTAAATCTACTGCAGTGGTTTTGTGTGCATTACCCTGTACTTCCTGGCTGTATGATGATTTCTATACAACTTTGCCTTAGTTTTGGTCATTTTACAGTAATATGAGGCTCTCAAAATTGTTTATGGTCACAAATTTGGTTTCTCTTAAAGTTTCATCAACATTTACCACAAGGCTAATGATTTATTTAAAATGTCCATTACTAAAAGCGACAGCATTCTCTAAATTAGTATTAATTTAATTTATTTATATCAAAGCCTTTCTTTAAATCTATCACATCTCTTTCTTCTGCTTTGAGAACTCATGGAAACCCTTTGCTTAATTAGTTTTAAGTTGTATCATCAGCACATAAAATGAACTTTAAACTGTGATCCATTACAAATATATTTTTTTACTGATCAGGCTTTTACTGGCGCATGTTTTTTCCAGTTGTCTTTGTCGTCTGACCTGTTGATTTATTTTTTTATTTTTTTATTTATGAATACCATAAACAAGAGAGGAAAAGGTGCTACAGATTGTTTGGTTGATGTTGTAGTTCTAAGTCCCATAGAAAATGAGGGAATTATAAATTGCTGTTGTGATGTATTAGTTCTTAGCCGGATTTTGGTGGTTCTTGGTGTTAATTTAATGAACAGGGAAAAAAGTTCAATCTGTGGCCGATTGTTTGGTAAATTTCCGTTTTTGATTGATATAAAAAGTTTAGGGTTGAGCACAGAACATTGTGGTACACCACAGGTAACCTTCATTAAGTCAAAATCTGCTTTAATTATCTGATCATTCTGATATCTGTTGTTAGAGTAACTTTTATTAAAGGATGTGTGAACAATTCCTGACTTAGTGTTGTCATAAAAATTGTTAAAAACATTACTGAAACATCTTTCTGTCTTTGCATTTCTTCCACCTGTCAGTCCACCAGTGGTTCAGCACAGTTGGGCCTGCCCCTGCAGGGTGTACGCTTGTTGCGTCCCCCCACCGTTCCCCAATCCACCTCTGACGCCTGCAACTTCCCCCAGACTGCTTCTCCTCTGGAGCAGAATTTCATGGTGGAGGACATCAGCACACCCAAAGTAGGTCCAAGAGGGGGTGTTTTTGTTTGTGTCTCTGCCTCCATGTCACATCTAATTCACACTTGTTTTTAAGTATTAGTTAGAACAGTCATTATCAGCTTTTGACTTACTTTGATAGCTGTGTTCACTTGGGGTGAACCAGACTTGCGTGTGTGTGTGCTCGGGTGTGTGCGCCAGACTCCTTTGAGGTTTGGAGCGTCGACCTGCCTGAGTGCAGCTGACATGTCCTCTTATGTAAGCACTCAGCCACATTCACATCAGACAGGACAGCTGCCTGTCCTGCACGGCTCCACACACACACTGTGCTCTCCTTTTCATCAATGCCAACCAGCGACCTTTACCTCCAGGCCTGCTGTTTCCCTGACCTCCTGTTACAGAACATAGACACTGTTCATCTGTCGTGACAGTTTCACACACCTTCAGGCTTGCACCGAATGCTCAGTTAAAGCTTTCTTTTCCATCTTATCCCCACTTTTCACAGCTTCAATAAAGAATTACTTGTAAGTCGCTCCGCCTGTGTGCGTGTGTGTGTGTCTGTTTGGTAAGCAGAACGAAGCGGTAAGTAAGGGGGCATGTTATCTGCGTGAATGGAGTCTGGTTATGTAAGCGGTCCTGTGATGATGATGTGACCTAATGCGGAGCCGAGTGAACACACATGGACAGGAAGCCGCTGCGCTACCCTCCGCGATCTTGCCGCCCAGACTTCCCGCCCCTCAGCCAACAAATCATTTTTTTTCTTCCTCGCCATTGGTCAATCTTCCTCCTCCTGTTTCTTTTTTTGACTGCCCCCTCACTTTTCATTCAGTTTCGTCCTTCTCCACTCCTTGCGATCGTTTCACGTCTGTATCCCCTTGACCTACTGCTTCTTTATATCTCAGCTCTCAATGTGTTTTTTATTCAATGTGAGTCTGTTAGATAACAGCATTCCTATCTCGGCACACTAAAGAAAGCAGATGTGGATCTGGGCAAAGCTGCTCTTTCTAGATCAACACCAGGCTTTGTTGTTACTGCAGCAGTCAATACAGATGATCTATGTGTGTGACTGCATACTGGCTTGCGAAATTACTCATAACCCTTGAACTGTTTTCATGTTTTATCACATTAACAACCACAAAGCTCAATGTATTTTATGATTGATCAACTCAACGCAATAAAAAGGATAATTGTATTATTATTATTATTGTTTTTTTGGGGGGGGTTTGCGGATGCAAATCTAAAAAAATCTTGTGCAGCATATTTCAGTACATCATGTGAACAACTACTAAGACCTGGCTGTCAATTTACAGGGTTTAAATGGGTTCTTGAAATCCTTGAAAATAGTTGAATTTCAATTAGATGTTCTCAAGGTTTGGAAAATTCTTCATATTCAAACTGTGCAGTTTTGCAATAAACCTCATCTAATGTTTGAATAACATTTGAAAACATTATTTACAATTGAGCAAACGTTACAAAAAGAATATTTAAAAAAAATTAAGTTTTCTGGCATTTAGGGAATAGAAATAATTTGGATATTTTTAACTAACCTAAAGCAAGATAGGTTTGAGCTAATTTAACTTCAGACTGTGAGGAAAAAAAAAATAATTGTTGTCTTATTAGACATTAGCATCCAGTTTCAAATTTATGTTGTGTTTAAACATTTAATTTGAGCAGGAAGGTCATGACCTTAACACGCAGTTCTTAGATTGAGCCTATGGAAATAATATTAATCTGTTTAATTGAAACATAAGTTGTCTTATATTTTATATGTTAAAGTTATTGAAATTACGGGGCTTGCTTTGGTAGTTTTTTGTGTAGGAAGCATGTAGCTTACTTCAGGTGCTTTGGTCTGTTGAGAGCAAAATGGAATGTTATATATAAATTGATATGTGTTCATAACACACCACCCCCACCCTTCAACATGGTGGTGACAGCATCATGCTATGAGGATTGGTTTCTTCGTCTTTCTTGTGGTCAGAGTTGATGGAAAAGATGGATGGAATTAAACACAGCAGTCCTAGAATAAAACCTTTGATAAAATGTGAAAAAGATCAAGAAGTATTAACACTTTTGCAGGATGTTATTCAAGTCTCGTTCAAACCCTTTATTTTTTTGTTCCCGTATTTTGTGGCCTACAGTTTTAGCCGTGCAGTCATTCTTCCGTCTCTCTTTCTCCGTCTTAGGTGAACGGCTGTCTCCTAGACCCCCTCCCTCCCACCACTGTCCTCCGCAAGTCCTCTACCTCATCGCCCAGCAACATGATGGAGACATCGATTGATGAGGGCATTGAGACTGAGGAGCCGGATGCAGAGGACGATCCCGCCCACCTGCTGTCAGCCTATCAGACGGCTCGATTCGGCCAGCGGCGGCACACCCTGTCTGAGGTCACCAACCAGCCAGGACCTTCAAATCAAGGTTTGACGTCACGTTCATATCTAATCCCAGAAACAAAGTGTCCATCAGGATCCCTGACCTCACTGGGATCTTCTCAGGTAAATTGTTCAGTCTGGGGCACAACCCATCCATGGGAAGCGTCGACTCAGATATTGGCTACGACATGGGCTCGGCGCACAGTGACCTCGGCCTGCTGGAGGACTCCCCGTCCCTCAGCGAAGTGATGCCAGCTAGCTGCTCCGCCGCCGGCTGCAGCCCTGCACCTTTCATGATGGCGAGACCCCCGAACCCAGCAATGGCTGCCCTGACGTCCCAGCACAGGGAGACGCATAACCGCTCCCCGATCAGCTTCAGAGAAGGACGCCGCGCATCCGATACCTCCCTCACGCAAGGTCAGAGCCAACAGGGTTCAGTTATTTCCTCAAATTGTTGTTTTTTTTTTGCAAGCAGACAGACTACATTTACTCTACAATGAGTGAAAATCTTTTGAGATTTAAAAGTAGGCCTTAATTTAAGACAGAAGTCTCATATCCATCCTTTATGGTTGCTGTCCTGCTTTTTTAGTTTTTCTCTGGTCCTGCACACCTGAATCAATTGGTTGGATTAAGTCCTCTGGTTGTGAGTAGGTTTACAAATGACCCAAACTGTACAAAAAGTACGAGTCTGAAACCCTTCACTGATTTACCAATTTTGCTGTCCATATCAAAGTAATGTTTATATTACAGCTTTAAAAATCTTTACCTTAAGAGAGTGTTTTATTGTTTAATAATCACACGCAAACATTGAAAACAGTATAAAGGTTTATAAAATAGTGAAATGGAAGTGTCTTAAGAATAAAGAAATTTGCACCTCCCTTTTCAACACTTTGAGATATGAAAGTCAGAACCACCTCCTTTTATCCCATAATAATGCAAAACATTCCTTGCAGTTATACAAACGAACCAAATTCAATAGAGAAAAGCTTGTCTAATTACATTGTGCCAAAGGCATTGAGCAAAGAGTCAAGGAACTTTATTTAAACAAACCAGACCTGCTTCATCGTAATGAACCAAGTACAGAGTGAACTCCAGATTTAAAGGCAGCTAATTAAAGTTATGGGAGCCTCGATTTATTTTCTGAGCTGCAGAAAAGATCATTTTTCCATTACTGTATTCCATTATGTATTAATTTAAGGCAAAACAAGGTAGCTAACACTAATTGGAAGGTCCTCTCTATTTATTACTATCCAGATTTATTTAAATCTAATTGAAACTGAGCTTTACTCTGCTAGTTCACAGAGCCTTGTGAAAGTATTGCAACGTTTTACATTTTCTCATGTAGGGCATCACACGTTTATGTATTTCATTTAATTTTTATACCAACAAACGACCCGAAAAGACCTGCAGCTGTAGCAGCAAAGAGTGATTGTACAAAGTACTGACTCAGGATTGAATACAAATGCAAAACCAACTTTATGTTGGTCTGTCACCTAAAATCCCAAAACGATGGTCTGAAGTTTGTGATGGTAACGGGACTGTAGCTTCCTACAGTTTAAAGCATCTCAACATGAACTAGAGCTGAATGTCTGTTGGAGAACAAAGTGAAGTGCAAGTGAGTTTACTTTGATTCTTCAAGTCTCAAAGTTAAGATGAAGGAACTTTGATCCTAATAAAGACACTCCCACAGCTCCTCCCTTAACCCTTCACACTTTCAGACACGCACATGTGTGTTTTATGTATTTAAAATCACGTATATGTGTTCATTTCGTTAGACCGTCTGAGTGTCGCTCCCCTCCTCTTTCACGTGCCTTTTTTTCCCTGCTCCCTCTTCCCGTTTCTCACCCTCTCGGTTTCTCTTGACGACGACAACGGTGATGATTCACCTTGTGAATCAGATGCACATTTGAAGGTTTCAGCCCACATATTTCTCTCTCTTTCTCTCCCTCTACCCCTCCCAATGCCTCCACTCATCTTTTAACTCACTTTCTGTCTCAGTGGTGCTTATTCCCTCTCTTTCCAAAAGCTGCAGTCTCTAGATTTCTTTCTTCTGCACATCAGAGGGAAATAGAAGCCAAAACACAAGGAGGGGGTTTGCTAAACAGCCTCCATCTACCTTTTGGTTTTTATAGTTTGTTTGTTTTTTTACTTATGTGCCTGCTGGTTGTAAATCACCTGTATTAAGGCCAAGTGGAGCCGATTTTACTCTTGAGTTAAAAATATGGATCTTCCCTGGCTTAGCTCTGACAGGCTGCAGTGTGCACTCCCAGTTGGTGTTTGCAGTTATTAATTTATTTTCCATAATCTTCTTTGGAGGGTGTTGATGCTGCGGATTCTTTTGCGTCAGACTGCTGACTCCGGTTTTAAATAACTCCCACCATCTCAGTGAGTCAGGTCCCATCGTTCACAGCCCAGGCTCGTCACCACTGGATGGAACTTATCAGAGCTGTTTGCTTTTTCACGCAAACACACACACACATACTGTCTCGTGTATATATATACACACACAGCTGACGTCCATCCAGTGTCAGTAAGATCGACAAAGCCTCAACAGTCTGACGTCAGGGAGGATTAGGCCTGTTTCTGTAAAGGATGGAGCCTTTTTTAACTGATTTTGCATTTTAATTGAAAATTAGGAAACTAATAGATGATTAAGAGTAATTATAATCCTCTGGATAAACAGTAGATCATTTGAGTTCATAACGCACCTCATTGCTATAGTTGGCAGATTAGATGCCATGCGTCTAATGAAACAATGTTTATGTGAGTCTTTGGAGCTGAGATTTGACTCACAGTTGTAAAAATGCTTGTGGGTATTTCTGAATGGAGGTTTTCTTGTTGAAAATTGTCATTGTTTTAATCAGTTCTATTTGGTTTCTGCTTTCAGGTCTGGTGGCGTTCCGGCAGCACCTCCAAAACCTGGCGAGGACCAAAGGCATCTTAGAGCTGAACAAAGTCCAGATGCTGGTGGAGCAGATGGGTTCTGGAGACGGGGCCGTCTCCGGCCTCCTGGGACCACAGCATCATTTGCACAACCTGCTGGAGGTTGGTTCTGGGTCTTTATTTTTTTCCCCAATAACCAGTTCTCAGATTCACCCCTGCATCCCTCCTGATTTAATATTGTACATTAAAAAAAAAGTAATAATTGCACTCAAGCAGCCGCACTGTTGTGTAACCCCGGGAGAGGCTGCCAAGTCCGGCTTGTTTACTGTCTCCCGTCCCCCTGGAGCTCCGAGCCCCGGCCAAAATGAATGCAGCCATTGTTGAAAGGCGTCGGACTCGCCCATAGAAATGACAAGAACTACAATCACATGCACAAAAAAACCCCAGGCAAACACACTTATACACACACACACACACGCAACAAAACAGGAACCGTCCGAGAAACGGAACTGTTGGCTATCTTCTAAACAAAACCCCAAATGAGGACAAACAAGATCTTCTGGTTTTGTTTTTTCTTTCTTGTTTGTTTATTTTTTTGTCCATTTTCATTATGCAATAAAGCTTCTCTTTGTTGGTTATGACCCTTGAAGCCCCATCATCCTTTTAATTAGCTTTCATTCCACTTACCTAATGTGAAATCCCTCTGGTACACACCATTTAGGGAAAGGCATCAGGCCGATGAGTCGCCACGCAGGCATCTGTGTAGAACAAAGCAAAGCTAACTCGTTGAAGCTACATGAAACGTCCAGACCCTGACACCGCTTTTACTATTTGACAGAGTTGGGCAGAGAGGATCTGTGGGGATTTTTGTTTCCAATGTTTTATGTTTTTAATTAAAGGGCGAGGCCTGCAAGCAGCAGGAGGGCCTAGCTTTATACCCAGGTGAAGCCCAGCCGCCTCTCCTGTCCCGCAGACAGAGTTTGGAAACACAGTACCTCACACACAGGCTGCAGGTACAGTCACCATTACTCCCTGACCGGTTTTACAAGCTCACACATGTTTATACTTGACGCCCAGCTGAAGCATTACGCTGCTGTACTGAGTAGTTGTTGATGTCATTCGCAAATTAAGAAACTACGTAAAACAACTGAAGATTAGCATCACATTTTGCAATGAGTATAGTCATAATTATTAGTTGAAATGTCAAATCTTTTTTCTTTTTGCCCAGAAGGCCAACATCTTGGCAAACAGTCCTGCTAGCTGTCAGATTTTCTGTAAGGAGACTCCTCGAAGTTTAGAGCAGCAGCTGCAGGAACACAGGTAAAACAAAAATATCTCCTCTGCGCTCTCTTCTTCTTTTCTGAATCCCTGGTGATTTCTGTTCACAGAGCCTCGCAAAAGTATTCAAATCCTTAAATCCTTTCACTAATTGTCTCATTATGACCACACAGTCTGCTGCTAGTACAAATGTTAGCTTTGCCCTCCACGAATCTGCAAGACGGACAGGAATAAAGTTAGTGTTAGAAAAAATAAGGAGGGAAATATGCTCTACTGAATATAAAGCTTAATACAAATGTTTTGTGTGATGGAAAACTAACTCTGCATATCACCCTGAACACACCATCATACCCAAGGTCAAACATGGTGATTGAAGTTTCATGCTGTGAGAAAAGACATTCTTTAACAGAGACAGAGATGCGGGGCAATCTTGTTAGATGCTTTAAAATACTTGAAACATTATGGTCCAGTCAAAGTGGACATCAAATCTGGAGTAAGTCTTGAAAATCATCCAGAATTACAATATCTAGCGAAAAAGATCTGTCAGGATTGTGAAAACGTGTAGAAATGCTTTAGCACGGCGTTTCTGCAGGAAGCCAAGCAGCCACAGTGACCCAGCCTGGTGAACGGACTGATTCTCCATTTTGTTCAGCATCATCCATGTTGCTGTGCTGATTTCATGCTGAGCAATTATTTTTTTCTTTGCCTCTCATGTGATTCAAATGAGCAGAGCCATTTTAAGTAGGCTGCTTTGTTTCAGTCCCATGAACATTTTTATCACATTTCTATGAACTGTTTCATTCATATAAAGGCGTTCCCTACTCTACGTATAGCTATGCCTCTCCATCCTTCTTTGCGTTAGATTTTTTATTGTTTTTTTGTAAAACACACATGCAGCAGTTTAGTGATTTAGACATTTAGTTCCCCTTTTCCTACATTTTCTGATTGTTTGTTTTTATTTAAAATGCTTTTGGGCCAATTTAATGCCTCCTTCCAGACTGAACCAGAAGAGGATGTACCTGCAGCAGCAGTCGCAAGGAATGGGCCTGCAGACCTACTTCAACCAGATGCAGATAGCTGAAGGCTCCTACCCTCCGGTGGGCCCCGCGATGGACCCCACAGCGCCTCCGGGCCCCCCGCAGAGCCCCGCCATGCCAGCGGGCGGCCAGCAGCCGCAGCAACAAGGCAGCTCTCAGGCCGCCGCCCCTTTTGGCCACGCCCTCAGCCTGAGCCCCTTACTGGAGCCGGGGGAAGGCGTGGTTTACGACCCCTACATGAGCCATCACCACTACACCCAACATCTGCCTCACGGAGCCCATCTCCACCCCCAGCTCCACCACCAGCTGCCTCAAGATGCTTCCAACTGCGGCCTGGGCTTCGGCTTCCCTCCTGGCTGCGAACAGCCCGTCCTCGGGCCCCCTCCCGAGGCTCTTCCACCAGACCAGTACGAGTTGTCCATGAACCCCCCCTCGCTGCTGCATCCTGCGCTAGGAGAGGCGGAGGCCAGGGCCGCGCCCGGGATTCTGGGCGGGCCGGCCCAGTCGGACAGCCTGGGGATGAGCGAGCTGCCCGCTTCCCTGCTGGACAGCGAGATGATGGAGACCGTGGACTCCCAGCAAGGCTTCGTACTGGTCAACTGAACCCAGCCGAGGAGTTTATTGTTGTTCTTTGAGAGCGGTGTTAAACAGCAACACAGCATTAAGAGCAGGGAGAATGGAGATGTAAGTGGAGGTCATAAGCGTAGCAGCAGGGAAGGAAGTGTTCACTTTTGTGCAACTAATAGAAACTTCATTTCTTAGTTGTAAGAAGCCTCAACATTTGTACCAAAATCCTCCCTCAACCTACCTCCCTTTCTCCTTCTGCACCCCCTGTTGTAGTTCTCATCTGCCCTCGCAAGGCAGCAAGGAGGCCTGTCGCCGTGCCGACGCGGCAAGGCTGCCGTCGCCGCGTGCGCTGAGCCGTTTAATGAGACCGGCGGAGGGGGATGCCGCAGCATTTCGTCTAGAAATGGTTTGAGAGCAAACTAATTTAGGGACTTGAAACTGAACGGCAACCAAAAGCACAAAGGCTGGTTGTGCTTTTTGTACTTCAAGTTACCGTTGACGACAATAAGGCGGGTTCTGAATGAGACTTCTGTGGATTTTTATTCAATTTGTTTGGAGAAGATGGGGGCGAAGGGGGCAAACCAAGTGATCAGGAGAAGATGGCCCTCATTTATCACGGTACCACAAATATCTGTTCGCAAATTCAAGTGATTCAAGCTGGTGGTTTGTGCAGTTATATTATAGTGGTCATAAACAGGTTTTAACACCATCACTTTGATACACAAATGTAACAAATACCTGCTATGGTGTTACGTTTCTTAACCGTTAAGGACATCTATTTTTATTTTCATTTTTTTTGTGATGTTTGATTCATAAATTCTAACTACTGATCTCAAGCTATTCCCAACACTACTGATTGCTGTCCCAGTTCCAGTTCACCCATTACTATGATTACCAGTTCAGTGGAGGCATGGGTCATGCCTTTGCCTGGTAAATGAGGGCTTATGTCGATTCAACATGGCAAGTGGAGGTTTGGAGTTGAACGTATGTTTCTGTGGCAATACTGAAGCAATATTAATCCTGAATGTTGAGGGGCGGGGGTCGTGAATGGAAGCCTCTGATTGGTTCCCAGCCACCTCCAGCTCAGCGGTGATGTCACTGGAGCGGATGATGTAAGCGGGAGATAATCTCACCTCTGTTCCTGCTAGAAAAATGGCGAAGTCCGAGAAGCTGTTTAGTTTTTCCCAATAATAATCATTTAGAGTATTAATTTAATCAGTCTTTGTGAAAAATTGAAGAAACACTGTATTTGCCCTGCAAACATCAAGTTATCTTTTTAAGGTATTCTGTAAATGGAGTTTTAATCAAATCAGAAACAGTGTTTTTATATTTCTTAAAGCTTTTGCAGTCCTTGTTTTGGAGATTATTTCTGGTTTACTTCCTCTGCTCCAGTCATGCCTCAGATGTTTGTTTTTTTTTGTTGTTTTTTTTTATAAATAACCCCCTTAAAGATTGACGTTGTGGCTGCTGTGAGATGAAGCCCAGCATCCTTCAGCTAACAGGGGATCTCGATTGTTTCCTCACCCTGTCTCAATTTTTTTTTTTTTTTTTTCTTTTTTACTTTAACGGCACTCAGACTGTGTTCAATCTGCTAGATATAACTCGGACAGATGATCCGTCGTCATGACAGCAGTTGAGATGAGATTATGGTACTGCGACCATCTGCCAGACTGTGTGGCTTGTGGTGGTTTGTGGTTAAACTGTAGGAAGGTTTGGAGTCGGATCCAGCAGCAGACCAAGGTGTTCGCTCAGATTTGTCTGACCCAGAGTTAAAACCGACAGTTGAACCGTCAACAAAAAAATGGTCTGACCTTTTTTGTTAAACAGTTGGTTATTGTCATGTATGGAAAGTTTGAGTAAATCAACCCAATGATCCAAGTATTTCTTAGCTCATTTGTTTGACCAACATTTATTTTTTTATTAGGATTTATTGACCAAGAAAAGTAGCATGTAACTGTGAAGTGGAAGGAAACTGATAAGTGGTTTTTAAACACATCAACAAGCCTCGATCTGAACCATTTCACCATGGCGTCATCCATTTCCATATCAGAGTAAAGGGGGCTGAATACTAAAGGTGGTGGCAACATCATGCTGTGAGGCTGCAGGGACAAGGAACCTGGAACATTCACAACTGTGTGCTTCTTTGTGTTGAAAATTTGTTGGATTATGGTTCAAAACCTTTTGTAAGGTTGACTTGAACAGTAGCTCTTTGGCTTATTTGGTCACTTACTTGGTTGTCAATACCTTCAGCAGACTCAGTTGACCAGAATGAAATGCAGACCTGTTGCAAAAGTCACGTCGTAGTCACATTAACAGTTCCACCCTTCAATTTACAAACTCAGCATGATGCTCTTGTCATAATCCAAGAGGAAAAAAGCTCACACCCAGTTTGTGGGTTTAAACGTCCATTAGATAGAAATAAGGACTGAAGCTAAATATTTGAGGCTTGGCATAAGAGAGGGAGGGGAGTTGCCTTTGTGAATGGTCAGACTGAAAGATCTACCAGAGGATCTTGGGAGGTTGAACACTGGAGCACTTTCACTACAGGGAAGAAGAGATGGAGGAGAAAAAGGCAGGGAAGGTTTGCGGCTTCCTCGTGGACGAAGCGTCCTCCGATCGAGAGGGAAACGCCTTTCTCCTCTCTCTTCCCCAACAGTAATGGACACAAAACCCATTTTCTTTCGAGGAAAGACCAGACCGAGTGTGACACTTTATGCGACTGTCGATCTGAATCTGAGAAACAGCAACACTTTTCAGTTTATTATGATGAGTGTTCTTTGTGTGGCTGTAGTGAATCCTCGCCCGGGGGAGTTGTGTTGAATAGTGTTCAGTGTGCCTTTTTACTTCTTTTCAATCTAAATATGAATGACTATTCCTGGTCGTTTACTATTTCTTCCTCTCTGTTTTTATGATTTTGTGTGTTTTTTTTTCTGAACATAAGTAGAGCCAGATTTTCCAAAGGTACCAAAGTCCCTCAGAAGTTTCCCTGTACAACCCACCAGGTTGAGTTTTGGAGCTTCTTTATTTTCTTCTCTGTTGTCTTTATTTGTTTTTCCTAGCTGGTCAATCTGTGTATGCCATTTAAAAGTATTATAGCAATATTTCTCTAGTTGAAGACTAAAGTCATGAAGATTCTAGTGGATGTGTTTCCAGGTATCATAATTTCACCTCCTGCTGATTTAAAAACAAAAGTCAATCAATAGAAATCCAGTTTTATATTTACCTTCATTGATGTTGACCACACATAAGCTAACTTGCTGTTGAGATTAAAAAGGTTTATTGAACAGAATCGGGTGTCTTTCTTTCATGTTTGTGTTTGTCTTGGTTAATCAGGGGGTTAAAGGACTGATCCTGCTCCGATTAGGGTTCCTGCTTAGCTCATCCATCTATTGTTCTGTCCACTATCAGTCATTCAGTCCACCTAAATCTTAATGTATCTATCCATTTACTCATTCATTTATTAATTACATCCATGATCTGTCATTTATCTTAAAATCCTGGTGTTCATGTACCAATCCAGGCATCATTCCATCAGTCCATCTATTATTCTGTCCATTCACTTATGAATCTCTTCCTATTTAAAACTCAATCTCCCTATTTTCCCGTTGTCATTCCATTCTCCCATCTCTTCCTATCTTCATTTGTCAATCAGTCAATCAATCTATTTGCCTGAAGGCAAATAGATTGATTTTTTTCCAGGCACAACGTACCATTTTATAGCACATTCAAGTTTGTTACCTTCTATTATAAAAATGCTGCATATATCATACTTAACCTAAAAAGGTTGATTCCTTGAAATTGGGCCACTGTCTCTTTAAGAAGCTCCTACTCGTTCCAACACGCGCCTTCAGCACATCATCACAATGTTCCTCCACAACGTCGTTGACGTCTGTTCTTAGGAGAATTGAGCTTCTGCTGCTGGTCTGGGCGAACTGAGTGGAGAACCTGAAGTGGAGTGGTGTATATTTACGCAATACCCCCTCCTCGTTTAAAGATGTATCTCAACAAAATGCCATTTTGTTCAAAAGACAACAATGAGACTGAAGGTTCTCAAACATATCCTGAGATTAATCACGAATACGTCCAGCCCAGGAATGAACATGGTGACTAGGATTCAGGTGGAACCACCTCAATCTAGTGACAAAGACTCAGCTCCTTTTTGGTGTTCAAGTACCAGACATCTAAAAGTATCCCCAAAATGAAAGTCCAAGAGTCCACCTATAATGGTCTCAGAATGGTATCGGCTTGGACATTTCTTTCAATGCTGCTCTTCTTTTGTTGCACAAGTAGCTGTGAAACTGCAGCATTTTACAGAGCTCTTTTACTAATGAGTGTTAACCTGCAGGAGGTGGTGAATAATTTATCAGCAGGGATGAGAGCTGCAGCTCTGACCAGTGGCTGAGCTCTCCACCTTGACACCAAACTCAATCCTTCCTCAGGGAAACTTATCTGGCAATACACGGGGAACTGCAGGGAATTCATACACCACTTCTTTCTCGGTGTAAAATAGGCGAAACTCTGATTGGTCTCCACAGAAACTGCAGGTTTCAGTCAAAATGTCCTTAGAGCAAACTACGCTCCCATTGAGTGGAGGGAGGGAGTGCTCAGGGTCATGAGAAAAACATGGGTAATGTGTGTGGAAGGGCTCATGTAGAGGGAACACGTCAATCCAATCAGCCCACTCAGACAGAGGACAGCTAATCCTACTTATACACCAACAGAGGTAGGTGGGGGTGGATCCAAGGAAGGGGGTCAGTCTGTTCATGGAAACCAGAGAAGGACTTCTTTTCCTAGGATGAGACCTGGCGCACGACCTCTCTGTTTGGGCTGCTGGGCCAAAGCGTCCGAAGTAGGTCACGACCTTTCAAAACTCCCTCTGGATCAGATTCCAGTCGGCCCCATTCCTTGGCTCTCAGATCTTGGAAGGCAAGGCACTTAGAATATCACAATTCATACACAAGGTAATAAAATTCAAGCTGCTTTATGAGAAAGTAAAGCAACAAAGATTTAATGTGCATTTAAATGCAGATTTCAAGAGTACTTGGCTAAGGCCTGCTAAAAACAATATGATAAAACTGTTGATCTTCTTGGAAACTACAATAACCTCCATTCAAATTTGTTGATGGAAAGTCGTTAAAGCAACATTTTAACATTTACAATGATCTATCTTACTGAAAATCCAAGCATTCTGTAGTTTTAGCTCTGTGTACATTGTTATACATTTTTGGGTGACAAAACCAGTGATTTCTGTCTCTTCTGCATCAAGTCAGAGGAAATTCTGACCAATCTAGTGATTAATGTTATGGACAACCTGACTCACTGACTGTAGGGAACTTCGGTCACGTGTTGGTGACAAAAATATAAAGTTGTGAGTCACCAGCATATCTTTTGCAGTTGATGTGATTCATTTTCTGAGCTTGGGGAAGCATTTAAATGCTGGAAAAAGTGGGCCAAGAACAAAGCCATGGGGATCCCCAGATCGGATCTTGATTGATCTGATGTAAACCTGCCAAATGATACAAAGTCATCCTGGTCTGCTGAGTATGTAGGAGCTGAACGTGTTGCGCACAGTAACAGACAATCTTACCAACTTTTTTATTTGTCAATGATGCTGTGATAAACCGAGTCCAGCATTGAGATCCAGTATTGCAGAGAAGGAAGTCTTAGGTATGTTGCCGCTCAGACGCACATCTTGAGAATTTTACTAGTACAATCTTTCAGGATCAGGGAAGGAATCTTGGGGGAGACGGGAAAAGAATAGCAAACACTTCTCTATTTCACTTCTGCTTCGATATGGATTACCACAAAGTCTGTTTTCCTATGTTCTTAATAAAACGTGCAGGCTGGCAATGAATTTCCCCCGCAAGACAGCAGCCTTTTCTATGAAATGTGGTTATTTATAGTTCACATTCGCTGCTGCTGTGATCTCCTGCAGGCCGACGCGGACCCTCTCGAGATACGAGAAAGCGTATGAGAGGGCAGACGACGGCGGATAATCTCCCTCTTCTTTCTCAGTGAAATATCACAGTATCAGAGGGCCCCGTTCACTCGTCGAGCCAGAGTACTCTGCAATGACATCAATGGTTGCCATGACAACCGCAGGGGGATGGATGACAACATCCTACCGTGTCTTTCAGAGCGGGAGATCGCAGCACCAGTTGAGTTTGGAACTGCAGAACAACGATGCAGCGAGAATAAAGTTTTGGAAAGGACTCGTGTCTTCTGTCAAACAGTGAAGGTTTGGGAGCATGGTATGTTCAGTGAAGAATAAATGTGCCCAATACATATGTAGCTAATAATACATTAAATTCTGCCTTAATTATGTATTCATTTTAACAACAAATACACAGTTACTACAATATATTTAAAAAAGCAGAAGCTGTATTAACTTAAATTTCTCTATTTATTTACTTACAAAAACTGAGTTTCGTTCCTTTTCTGTTGATTAAAAAAATCATTCATTCATTTTATATAACCACAACTGG
Source organism: Alfaro cultratus (assembly GCA_903066825.1). NCBI lineage: Eukaryota > Metazoa > Chordata > Actinopteri > Cyprinodontiformes > Poeciliidae > Alfaro > Alfaro cultratus. Next base: position 158,853 of record CAEFZX010012136.1, on the reverse strand, counting down.
AAACAGATCTTACAGCTAAAACAAAAGACCTCCAAATGTGTGAGGATTACATATTAGGTTATTGAAGGTCACGCAGCCTTTTCTTGTCTCTGTTTTCTGGCGAAACTCATGCTGGCCAACAGATTGGATAAACTCTTAAAACACATGACCTAGTAGTGCCAGAAAAAAAAGCCCACCTGGCAGTGTGGCCTCTGGGCAAAGGGTCAAACACTGATTGCTTCACAGATCCTCTGATACAACTCAGAGACGAATGGAGGAAGAGAGCTGGAGCGACAAGGTGACTTGAAGAAACGGAGCTGGCCAACAGCGCGCCTCCTCTCCCCGCCTGATGTTTGTCGTTTGTCATCCTGAGAGGAACTGACCTCACTCTGTGCATGTGTGTGTGTGCATGTGTGTGTGTGTGGCACTGTCACACTGTGAGGGGGCTTTGCTTGACTCCGTTCGTTATAAATGACACAGTCCTGGGAGGCAGCTGCATTGACGTCAAGGCTCTCAGCTCCGTCAAGGGCTCAAGCTGCTGAAATCCACCCAAATAGCTGGATCTAAATAGAGAGAAATGGACTGCTGCTGTGTTATTACTGCCTGGTGAACTCCAGTGGATTGGAGGGGTGGATTAGCCTCCTGTTTTTCAGGTAATTGTGTTTTAATAAAGATTTCCAGAAGAGCGTTGTTCCCCGCCCAGGCATGTTTTGATCAGCAAGAGGAAAAGATGTTTTATTGTCAACCTCAGATGCTGCATCCGTTCTTTTGCCCTTAATGTTGGAGTCTCAGAGCCTTAGAAATGGTTTTGTAGCTCTTAAGACCGATAGATGTGATGAGCTATTATTCAGATTTATTCGCCTACCTCATGTCCTCCATCAGGTGCTATTGAAGGGATTTCTTGATTCTGAAAGTCTTGTGTAATAAAGTAATAATTTTGGCAAAAATAATAATGATGTAATAAAGGGCTGTACTGAAAATGTCATAACATTTTGCCAGTGGTGTAATTTTGGAAAGGCCCAAATAAAAACCCTTTCCAACTCCTAAGACTTGAATCAACAAAACAACAAAAAATTATTAACATGGGAAATTAGAAGGTTCCAGTTGTTGTTACGCCACTAAAGACTTTCCAAATGTTAATTTATTCGAGTATGAACTTCAGCATGCTGTTTTAGACCTAACCGTCCATGTCAACTACCACAGGACTCCCTGAGGGACACAATTGAACGTCTTCTCCAAGTCTACAAATCACATTGATCTACAATAATCAGAAAAAACAAAATCCTTCAATTTCTGACTTGATTTTCAAATGACTTTTCCAAACCCTACACCAATAATGCTATGCTGGCTAAATATTTTCCCCTTGACCCAAACATTTTGTTAAAAATATCAGCCATTTGGCTGCTGCAGGAGGAACTGTGGTCTAGATAGGGTTTTTTTTCTCCCCCCAATTAGAAACTGCATTTTATGTTTATCAATCAAAATCATTTGAGTGTGACGAAAAGGAAAAAAAATAAATAAATAAACAAAGAACTCTGGGGCAGTGAGTACTAAACCCCAGCAATGAGGTACACACTCAGAGAGCTGTGTGGAGGATTGGGAAAGCTCAAAGCACCAACAAGGGCTGATGGGAGATTTGAGGAGATTAAAGAGACCAAAGTTGAGGTTCTCATAAAGGCCTCTGCCATGTGATTTATCGCCCTAATCCTCTCCGTCAGCTGCTCCTTTGGAACTAACTAAACGGATGGCGCATCTTAGATCTGCTTCTGCAAAACTCAGCAGCTCAAATCTGGTTTCAAAATCCCCCCTGGCAACGTTGTTAAAAAAGACGATCCAAACATATTTTCTCCCCAAACAGAAAGACTGGGCCCCGTCCTCATTCTGCGCGGCACCGCACCCCTGCAGCGGTCAGGGTGAGGGGCAGGTGTCAGGAGTCCTGCTCAGCAAGCTCCTCTGAGGTCAAAGCCGACCAGAGGAGCTGCACTTTCATCTCCTCAGGAGCTGCAGACCAGACCAGATCTGAGCAAACACAGAGTTCGGAACATGTGGGATTAATGATCGAGAAGAACACACGCCAAGATAAAAAGAAGGGTTCAATGTTCCTTCAGTTCGGTTTACAAATCTGTTTACTGTCCTTAAAAAGGCAAAAAAATTATAACAAATTTGGGCTGTTCCTGTGAGGAAACAACCAAAATATAAAACCAAGTGAGCAGAATTGTTTTAAAACAGCATCATTCTAGCCTTGTTTTAAACATTTCACTTATTTACATGTTTTTTAAGCAGATCACCTGCTTTAAATGGCCTAAGCTCCCCTGAACTGACAGCTTACCATTCCACATATTCAGGTTTATTCAGCTCTCACAGGGAAAAGCCAAAAACGTTTACAGGCAGTATCACGTGTTTCCCAGCCACATAGTGCCATTTTATAGTACATAACTATTACTATATATAACTACTTTACCTGCAGTTGTTATAAAAATGATGTACATACCAAATATGACTTCGCAATTTAACGGCTATAAATTGGGCCTCTGTCTCTTTAAGAAACTCTTGCTCTTTCTGACACTGCGTCTTCAGGAAGTCATCACAACATCACTCCTCTATTAGCCCATAAGACATTTTCACAAGCGTTGCACTGAGAAGTGGCTTGTATAAGCAATTCAGCAACATCGGCTAATTATTTGGTGTTTGCTAATTGCTCTTGGCTAGTCTGCAGGAGCTGAATGGTTGGAGTGCTTTGTGAGGCAGAAGCTCGGAAGATTGGAAACTGCAGCTCTGAGGAGGAGCTTCATCCTCAAAGGCGGTGCTCGGTCCCCCAAGTGTTTTGCTCAGCTGGATGGTTGCCACGGGAGATTAAAGGATTTCTCAAACATGCATGAAAGAATCAAGGCAAAACTCCCAAGTAGGTTTCTGATAAAGGAATATAAGGTAAAGCTAAAAAAAAAAAGAAAAAAAAGTCAATTTTACATTATACTACCTCTCTAAAGGGAAGGCCAACATGGTTTTACTTTTTTTGTGTACTGCTTTCAAAAGAAAGAAGAAATAGAGCAATAATCCAAAGAAGCTAAAAAACAGGATTCTGCAGGTTTCCCCAACTCGCATTTAAGACCCAAGATGTTTTGTAAGAACATTATGAATGGAATTTAAGATCATTATCTACACAGAAATATATGAACTTCGTCCAGCCAACTGATGATAAATTTCTACTTACCCATGAAAAAAAACAAAAAAAAGTCAACACGTGCAAGACTGAGGGACACATACCGAGACTCAGCTGTCACTGCAGCAATAGGTGATCCTCCAAACACACCGAGTGGCTCATCACAAACGCACAGCAAGTGATTTGTGAAATGTTCTGTAACATCCTTCCATTTCACAACTGTAAACTACTTTGCTGAACCTTGACATGTAATTTCTGATAAAACATTCATATTTAGTCGTGATGTAATAAAACGTGATAAATCTCTGCGGACACGTCGCTTCAGTTTCACTTCTCGGTGTGAGTCGCTTTATGGATCGAGGTGGATGTGTAGCGAAACTGCACATCTGCTGAGGCAAACTTAAAAATAAACCTTGTTTATTTGTAACAAGCTGGCAAGGAAATTAGAAACCAAAGGGTACACAGCTTGTTTGTTACTTTATTTGGATCAAGATACAGTAGTACAGCTTCCCAACTGTGAAGAGAATTCAAAGTAAAAATCAGAGCACAGTCTTTGTGATACAGGACAATCGACAATTAAGGTTTATTCAAGAGAAGAGACTGAGAGGGGAGGAGATGAACAGGAGGAGCAGTTCAGAGAAAGACAAAAGTTTCTTTTACTAACGCAGTCCGACGTTTATTCAACCCGCCCTCTAACCACGCCGCCACCCCATAATAAAACATTTTGCAGCTTTGCGTACATAAGCAGCCCCTACAAGCTGTCTTTGAAAGCATGCACTCGTTGTTCTCCATCTCGTCGAGGTTTCTAAGCAATAACTCCCCAAACTACTGCTTTCTGACCTCACGTTGAGCGGAGGACCTGGCTTGGCTTTAAAAGAAAAACTGATTGCCATTTAAAACAGCCGCGGTTTTCTGTTCACCATGATAGCTGTCAACAATTTAGTTTTACCGTGCAACAAAATACTGAAAAGAATGGCGTCTTTTTTTCAGAGCAAAGCTGTTTATCCAGGCATAAAAAATAATTGTTGCTTCTAAATTAGCAATTCTGTCAACAGATATGACAATAAACTTCACTTGTCTACAAAACATCTAAAAAAAAGGGGGGGATCATTATGAGTATCATGCTAAATATGGGTTGGTCCCTGTTACATGATGGGGCAATGTGTTAATTTGACCAATTCAATCTGTGTTACTGCAGGGAACAAACAGTGCAGAGGGACACCTTCGTCTGGTAGATGGAACACTGTGAGACTGATAAGGACGTGCGATCATAAAGACGGTTCATCAGAGTACATGCAGTAATACACACCCTTAAATATTTCACCAGGGGGTTGTTTTTGATGATTGTTCTGTAAAACACTGAAGAAGAAACACGTCTGGTCTGGAGCGCGACCGGAGCTGGGGTCTCGACAGGACAAACCACAGAGAGCAGGTTTCACCATCTGCAGCTAGAAGTTTCCGTCCAGCACTGGAGGGAAAAGTGCAGCAGCACAGAGAGCTAGCACAGAGCTAGGCAGCAAGCACAGACGCAGTATGCTGAAGTACAACAGCAGACTGAGGAAGGGGGGGGCGCGGTTAGCAACGCTTAGTGAGTACAGCAGGACATTTGTCAGCATGCACAACTTAATTCAACTTTAATCATCACTTTGCCTGGATAAAAGCACCCATTTACAGCAAATAGTAAAGAAGCCTGTGCTAGTTTGGACATAGACTATCATTGAACATTTAAAAAAAAAAACTAAACCAAAACAAACAATGACAGGTGGGGGAGGGGGGCATAAAACAATTGTTAACAGCTTTTCTATACATCAATCAGTTGGTTCTGAACATCAATAAATATCTTCTAAACCTGGGTGTATTTTTGTTTCGGGGGTTTTTCTGGATTAGCCGTGATGGGGTTGGTTATGCTAGTGCCAGAACTGTAAAGGGAGAGAAAGAGGAGAGAGAAAAAAATTATGTTGTTAAAGACTCAAAGTAAAGCAAATAAAATGAATGTCCAAGTTGTTCCGCAGTAAGAGGAGAAAAATGCTCACCACTAATAGCCTCCTGGGCAAAGTACTTAACATCCATGTCTGAGTCAGAGGCCAGTTTCTCCAGCACTGGCTTCACTTCTGTTTGAAGGGCACTGGAAGTAAACACAGAAAATGTCAGTTTAATTTATCAAACCAGGTTCTCCACTTTAGAAGAACCCTGTTCTGGTCTGGGGAGAAAAACAAACAACCACCAACGTACTTGCTGTCCAGGACCGGTCCGATCTTCTGTAGTGACTTTGCTACATTAAAACGGACGTTGGCCACCTGGTCATTGGACATCTTGAGGACCACTGGGAGCATCTGCTTGGTGGTAATCTCCTGACCACAAGCCTCAGACAAAGCCTTATGAACCAAGTGGAGGGCGACAAGTTAGGATTTGAAAGAGAAACAAAAGTAACCCTGTATCCATGATAAATGGAAAAACTGGCGGTTGCTCACGTTGATGCAGAACAGCGTGGTCATCCTGTGGAGGTAATTGGGGTCATTGGCCATTCCCAGGACTTTGGGGACGATGGTGTTCTGGGCCCACTCGGCTCCGAACTTCTCAACAAGCTTAGTGAGGTTACTGGTGGCCGCTTCACGGATGGCGTACACTGAAAACAAACACAGACAAATTATGCTGATGACTGATTACACATGTTGGCTCTCTTCAGGTTTTTAAGAGTCTGGCTGAGGCAGACAAAACCTTTAGGGCTTTCAGATTTACGCATCAGAGCTGGAAATGCACCAAAGGGTTCAAAGTGACCAATACTGCACATTTTAGCTTAACCACCTAAAATCCGATCTTTCTTCCAATGAGTGAACGTATCATACCCAACTACTGAGATGTAGTGGAGATGATGCTAGCTCATATCTTTAGAGTAAAAGGAAATCATCTACTCTGTTTTCTAACAGAACAGTTGACTGTTCTATTAGAATTTCTCTTATATCTCTGGCAAAAGACCACAAGCCATTTCTCCCACTAGTTCTAGACTCACACCTATGTTTTGGTTGTATTCACCCAGCATGCCCTGCTCTATTATCCGCTTCCTGCTTTCGGAGAGGTCACCAATTCCCTTGGTATTCATATATGCATTTGAACTTCACCAGAGTTCACTTCAACTGAACTGGGTTTTTGGCGGACCAGAGTTCGCTTTTTTGATCACCGCTCAATTGCGCCTTCACACCTACTAGAGCAAACCGGAGATTCCAGCCAACAAATTAGAGTTTGATTGAAACAGAATAAACAGGGCTGGTGTGAATGCACTCTTGGACTTCTTGATGGTGGTTAGCTATAATGTATTTTTCATAAAGTCAATCATCTCGTATTTAAAGAAGTTGGTATTAGAAGCAGACTTTACAAGGTTTGAACACAAGATGGCTGAACATGTTGCAGCTGTGGGTGAGGTCACTCAGTTTTATGCTTTTGAGATCAGCCTTTGTCCTCATCGTCGTCTCTTCTGCCAAATACTTCATCACTACTCACAGCAAGACAGACGGATACTGTGAATGTTGTAAATCACTTCAGCTAAAAAGACAGGATCAGCAAATTTGTCATCAAGAAGTCAAAGCTCAACACTAACATGATACGAGCACAAATTCTTGATCAGTAATTTCTAATAGTAATCCTATTAATGTCAGTTAAAGTAAGTTTATCCGTGACCAAAGATAAACTCAAAATTAGGAATATTAGGGGGTTTAAAATATGTTTAAAGAGTTAACTCCTTGATCTCCTTAGGCATTCAGAAGACATTTAGCTAAAAGCCAGAACCTGGAACCACCCATAGAGCCAGCAAATATCTTCATGACATTTTTAAAACAAACTACTTCTAAATGTCTCAGCTGTCCTTTAGCTCTTACGATTACGCAACAACAACAACAAGAAAGAAGAGAACAAAATAATGAACTGCCAGAGTGGGTTCAATACGCCGCCGAGTCAATTTTAGAACAAAATGCCAAAACAATCACGGAAGAAATAGACCGTCTTAAAAATAAATACAAGGTGTTATCTTTTTAATCGAGTGTGTATGAGAGAAGCTGTGCATTCAATTCTGTACTCCTGTTCTTTGAAAGGCTTATGTAAGGGTGGCACAGCCCTAACCCGAGCCGTTCACACATAGAAACTCACACCAGCAGCATTCCAATGATGTAACCCAGCTGGCCCTTTGTCCTCAACGCCGAGTATCTGCCTCTCTAATTGGAAAACTCGGTGTCAAGAGAACACCACATACACAGCGAACGCTTCATGTTAGATATAGAAGTTCTAAGACTCAGCAGGGTGTGTTGTGCAGCGGCACATTTGTGCAGCCACTCCAGTGTTTTGAGTGCAGGCGGCTGCACCGCAGAACAGACATAACAAGCAGTAAAGGGAGAGCTGACAGTGACCCGACTGTTTTTTTTTTAAAATTTTTTTAGTGCTTCTTTGTTGAGGTGTACCCCCATTTCATAATCACATGTTGCCATTTTATATCTACGATGCTGTGTAAGAATTTACACTACAATTCAGCTTTTCTTTAGGGATTTAGACAACAAATTAAGCGTGAAATTGCTCCAAACCAACTCATTGCACATTTTCTCCTCAGACCTCATTTTACTCAATTATTCAAGTAATCTAATCTCTGTTTGGATAAGTAGGCTCTTAGAAAACCTAAAATACCAAGACCTCTGATAAAAAAAAAAGGTATGAACAAAGCAACACCCTGCTGACAGATAATAATAATCAGACATAATCTAATTCACCTAAGTAAACTTGAGCAGACTTAAAATAACCTGGTGTAATCAATGGGTGGAAACTATTAATGACCTACATGCCAGAATTTATGATGCATCTGATTAACCTAAAATCAAGTTCAGCTGCCTTAGTAGAATTTTTCTCACATTTTCTTACTTGCATCCTTGCATTTAAAGCCATCGTTTGCAGAAAAGGTAAAATGAAAAAGAGAACTTCTTGTACCACCGGAATCAGTCAGGAAAAGGCTACAAACCAAAGTCCACACCATTAAACATACACATACTATGGCAATGTATAGATCTTCATCAGCAGTTAAAGAAAAAACACATCAGTACCAGAAGCTGCATGACTTTCAAAAACTATTTCAAAAGAACGAAATGGAAACTCGTCAGGAAAGAGGCCTGTGCTGTTCCTGCCAACAACAACAACCCCCTGTACTGTCCACACACAGTAGTCGAGTTGCAAAACAGAATCCATATCCTCCAAAGAAAATATGACGGGCCTAAAACCCTGCAGGATCATTTATTTGGGTTTGATGAAACTGGACGTAAACATCTGGGCCACAATTCCAACAGGTTTGTTTGGCTCAAAAACAACACAGCAGGTCACCACAGAAACAGCATTCCCATAGTTGGAGATGATGGCGGAAACGTCATAGTCTGCAGCTACATTTCTTCAGTTTTCCTGAAGGTGGATGAAATCTGACACAACCAGGTGGTTTCTAGAAAGCATCCCAGCATTTATCCATTTCAGTAAAACAATGGCATCACAAGATAAAGTTACAGAATCGCCCCAAGAGATAAAACTGACACTAAATCTGAGGCATCATGTGAAAAAGACTGTGGACAAAAGATTTACACAAAATTTGGTAGATATTGGTAGACTGGTGGTTTAATTATCAAGAATCGTTAATAGATTCCTAATAATTGAAAGTTGAATTTTATGCAAAATATGATTCTACAAATAGTCAGTTTGCCTGCACTAGTTGAAAAAGGTTACTACGTATGTATTATTTCTCCCTATAACAGATTTGTTAATTATATAGTGAAATGCAGAGCATAAATGTGAGAAAAAGTTTTTAAATGATGTATAATGTTGTTAAGTCTGAAAAATCTTGGATTTTAAGAGATCAAAAGCTTTTCTGTCGATGTATGCAGGAAATATTAAAACATTATATTCTTTAGCGACGCAACATTGACAAAAACAGTTTCACAACTGCTGTCCCTCTGATACAATTCTTTTGTAACTGCAGACAATGGCATAGTTACAGCTCCTTTATATGTACAATAAAGCAAAGAGCTTCAAAGTGCCACATGTCATCCTTCCTCCGACTCGCTATTATCTCACTCCTAACATTCCTCAGTCTCATTCCTGAGCTCCAAAGTTCACTGTTGTGCTAATCATATACTGTCTGTATGGAAACAGAAGACCTGTCATGTAACCCAGCAGATACGAGCCGCCTCTGCGTAAGAGAAACTCCAAAACTTCAGACGCCGCATTATGAAGGCCTCGCTGGATCCGACTCCTGGGGAAATGTCTTAAAAGTTACTGAAGAGCCTTACCGTGATCAATGAGCCAAGCCATACAAAGAGTGTTGAGCTTCTCATCAAAGAACTCCACCCCCTGAGGAGACAGAGCAAGCAAAATGAGATCAACTTTTTTAATACCTACTGTCAAATCTGGCTCCGCTAACATGTTTTGTTTATAAACTGCTAATATTTCCGTTCACACACAAGACCGTTCACATGATATTCCACCATGTGACTCACCAGCTGTCCTGCCAACAAAGGCATGTACTCGATAATGGCCAGGCGGACCCTCCACTTAGCGTCCTCGGCGAGCTCTACAATGGCCGGCAACAGCGACTGGGACAGCTGGCGTATGCCAATCACCTCGTTCACACAGTCCAGGTTGGAGATGATGTTGAGACGGACCTCAGGGCACTGAAATAGAAAACAAGACGATAAAATGTGGAGCCCACTTTGAACTCTGACGCCTTCTTCCTCGAAATAATTGTGCAGACTTTCACCAAAGTGAAACTGATTTGCGCTGTGCTTCTTTTTTCCCCAATTTGAACAATAAATTACTAAACCAAACTTCCAGTCATGGTGGTAAAATAAGAGAGAGAAAAAATAGTAATAAACTGGAAGGTAGTTTGTGCTCAATGCTCAGTTTAGCACAGTTCTGATAAATCCACCTTCAAGTGGAATTTGCAAGTCAAAGCTGTCAGTCTGGGCTGTAATATAATTAGACAGTGATGGTTGGTGCTTTGAGGAAAATGGGCCATCTTTAAATAGGATTAATATGAGCTGAAGCCCTCCAAAACATTTACATGTCCTTGTGAGCAAACTCTTCGCTAATTTCAATATGCAAAACCGTTGTCAAATCAGTGGAATTATTTAAGAGAACGTGAACTGGATTTTTGTTCTGGATTATTCATTTAAACAAAACAAATATAAACTCACTGGAGAGTGAAAAGTACTTTGTTCAACAGTGAACAAACATCTTTAAAGTCAAACACTGGAACACAAATGACAGGAGATGCTCAGCTGAGTTTCAGTGAAATTACTTTTCAATTTTTTAAATATTTCAAATCTTTACTGTCAAATGGATTAAGTGGGAGACTTTCTGGTTAAACTGTATCCAGATTTTCCTAGTATCCCCCTCCCCTCTTAGACACAGCTAGTCCCCAATTAGAAGGTCTCAGTTTGGCTGCCAACCATATGAATCATCCTCCTACCCATCCAGGTGGCAGTTAGGTACATCTGGCGGCTTTGCCTAGGCGGCTTACTTTAGAAATGCACAAATGATGCCTCAAATTTAAGACATCTTGCTAAAAGTTTCACCAACTTCGAAAACCTGCGCCAGATATACAAGAAAAAAAAGAAAAAGAAAAAAAAAAAACAATAACTAAGCCAAAAATCTGGTGCTCATGATTTTAAGTATCCCGTTTTGGTTACCTCGTCTTTCAGCTGAGTCAGGAAGAGAGGCAGTAAGTGCTCTATTGTGTTGTCCTTGCCCAGAATGGTGGAAAGACCCATAATGACAGACGCCAGAGCTGACTTCACATGCTGGTTGGTGTCTGAAACCAGTTCCTAGTCAGGGACAGGACACACAGGAGACAAAGATCAGAACAAACAGAACAGGACAGGAAACAATCAACTACATTACTATGAATCAGACTAAAAAAAAACAGAAAGAAGAAAAAACAAAACAGTCACCAAAAAAGGAACAGCTATATGAGATATTTTATAATAATAGGATAAAGAAACTGGTTCCAGGAATGAGTGTTGAATGTTCAGATAATACAGGCTTGACCTGGCATTCGTTTATGGTTTTCTGAGAAAACGTATGAGTGTGTTGCTACCGTTCAGCTTAGCTTTACTGTTGACAAAATAAACAGAGCAGGTGTTCTCCTTTTGTGATCTTTGATTATTATACATTTATATAAGATGAATTTTGGTATATATATATATATATATACATATATATATATATATATATATACACCAAAATTCATCTTTACAATTTGATAATTTTATTGTCACTGTTTTCAATAAACTTAATCAAGTTTTAGAGTCGTAGAAATGATAGATTTTTTTTAATGATGTATGGCTTTCTTTAAAAACTAAAAAAAGCAATAGTGCCATCTACTGGTCAAATTATGGAATTGAGAATTAAACATGTATTGTCTTCCTCACCATGTCTCACGTAACTTACAAATAAAATGATAGTCTTTACAAATTAAAAATTCTGATGCATTTAGAGTTTGAAATCACATTTAAAATACTGTAACTCTTGAAAATGAATGCCTTGTACGTTCCTGAAATATTCTTGTAATTCATTAAAAGACAAATAGCCAAATAATATAAACACATTTTTAATAGAAAGAGCTTAACATCTACTTTAAAATTTATAAACTATATTTTGAATATGGTGTGTGAGAAATAACAGCAGCTCACAGCTAAAATAAAACATCTCTAGTCATTTCCAACATCTTGATATTTCTGATGCACCTTAGAAAAATTATGAAATTGCTGTAAAAATAAGTAAAAACTACATTACTCTAAAAGACAGATCTTACTGAGACCTAAAGTCAAAAATTAACCAGGTGATATGAACTTTATTCTCCAGCTCCGAGTGATGCCTGAGTCTGACTGTTTGCTTCAGAGGTTAGGATTAACATCATATTATTTTATAAAGAGAATTGTAGAAAAAGATGTTTATCAAGTTAACTGGTCGCCTGATCTACAGAGGACTGAAGAATATTAAAGAAAAGCCGTGTCGTATTTGGATCTAGCTTTAAAAGGCAGGAAACTGCCTAATGACCAAGTGATATTTACACACTGCTGAAATGAGTACCTCAACATTGCAAATTATATTATTTAATAGCCAGGATGAAATTGGGACCCATGTAATTAAAAAAGAATCTGTGTGAAAAATTGGATAAATTTGATAATACATCAGTTTGTCTTTGGTGCTTATAGATGACATTTGCTGTGAATCAGCACTAAATAAGTAAACTCAATAGAAATGGATTGCATTAACCAAATACTAGGTAGTATATAAAACCAACTAACAAGTCAACTGGTTAGTGAAAGAAAATGCAGCAGGTCAAGCCTTTGTCTTAAATGTGGAAATAAATACTTCCAGACAACTACTTAATGAACAAATTTGAGAAGATGTGTAACTGTGTACGCTCTGAGGAGTAATACAAGTGGCAATCAAGGACAGTCAACTTTCTCAGTTCAGCACTGTGCTTGTTCAGTATTTGTATTCATTGTCATCAACTGACTAATGTAACAAATATGAGTGCAAAATGTTCAAATTCAAACATAAAATAATACAAAATATGTTTACATCACTAGTTGTAGTCTCTTCATTTCATGGTACCTCCTGGCTGAAAGGCCACGTGTTTTATGTCCTATGGAATTTTAAAGCTTCACTTTGTCATTGTTATCTTTTTTTATATTCCTTGATAAATAATTACTTTATTAGTCAGCACCAGTCTGACATATTTAAATCAGTTAACACTGGATAAAACAAACATGGTACTCTCAGGATGCAATACATCACAAATCCCATTAATAAGTGAAATGCAATCAAATTATTAGGTCAGCAGAAATCCATCCAACTAAACCCAGGTGGATTTACTTTTATGAGGTGGGAAAATGCTCACTATAAAAAGTAAAGCCAGCCAGAACAGAAATACAAAACAGAGAAAATGTGTTAATTTTGAAACAGTCTTAACATATTTACCAATACATAGAAATCAAATATTATTTTTTAGCAAAGACAGACAAGTCTACTTTGGAAAAACATGAAGTTACTGTCAGAGCATCACATGTCAACATAAAAGCCCTAAGGAAGACAGCAAAATAGATAAACCTCATCAGCAGCTAAACTCATGCTTCAGCACTCACAGCAAAGTGTCTTTTGTGACGATGGGAGCTGAATCCACAAAAATGCAAAATGAGAAAAACAAAGTTATTTCCTTACCTTGACACAGGGCAGAATGTGACTCATGATGATCTGCTCACGGTTATCTTCTGGAAGATTCTCACAGAACTCTGCACAACAAAACAAATTAAGAATGCAGGACGGGACACTGAAATACTTCAGACCAATTTAACAGCCATTTCACCTTTAACTTTGTTGGCAGCGGCAGCCCGGACCTCGGCTTCACAATCCTTCAGGAGATTCTGGAAAGCTGGGACCAGGTCGTTCTTTGTGATCTCTGGGCCAACAGCTTTTTGCAGCTACATTACAAGGAAAAAACCAAAAACAAAACAAACATCTTTAATAACCAACATATGTCTTTTTAGAATAATTATTCCAGATGAAAATTAGAAAAAGCAGATACAACATTCAGTTGGTACAAAAGAAAAAAATAAATAAATATTTTTGGAGGATGGCGACACATGCAGCATCCTAAGAGTTCAGTTGTTTTTTGTTTTTTTAATTGCATTCATAACAACTTTTGCCTCAACATTTAAGAAATATATATATATAATTACTAATGTTCAGTTATAAGCCTCCCGACGTAGGAAAGGGGGAAAAAAGAAAGAAAAAGAAGGGCTACGCCCAGTTTTGTGCAAGTTTGTACCTGCACATCCAACTTTGGAAATGGACTAAATAAAACCTTGATCTCAGTTCAAAACATGTTTGCGATATGTCAGGTTTTATTGTCAAACACAGATTTATAAAACAGAAATAGCCTTTATTTATCTATAGTTGTTATGACGAGAACAGCAGCATGAGAGGACTCCATTTACACATGAGGGCACTTATGAATAGATTTTGGGCAGCCAGACGTTTATACTGACTGGCTGTTCAATTTGATGTTTTTAGATTTTTCAGATTGAGAGAAATAAAAACACAATTTTATACAAAGAAACCTTTGCTTTAGGTCAGGGGTGTCAAACTCCAGTCCTCAAGGGCCGCTGTCCTGCAGTTTTTAGATGTGCACAGGTACAAAACGCTGGAATGAAATGGCTTAATTACCTCCTCCTTGTGTAGATCAGTTCTCCAGAGCCTTGCTAATGACCTAATTATTCTATTCAGGTGTGGTGAAGCAGAGGCACATTTAAAAGTTGCAGGACTGCGGCCCTTGAGGACTGGAGTTTGAGACCCCAGCTTTAGGTTGTAGAGTTTAATATATGCTAAAGGGAAACCTCAGGAAAAACAGCATGCGAAGACCCACTCTGAAGAATTGTAAACACCTAATTCAAACTATGGCTGCAAATTTTCTGATTTGCAACCATAGTTTAACTGTTCATATCTGCAAAATGACCTAAGTTGATATAACAGATTATTTTGCTGCCACCATTTAAATGAATGAACTCAGAAGAAATGTGCATTTTTGTTCACAACATATACATAAAAATAATTTTGAATATTGTGAAAATTCCAGCAAAATTTTGCAAATAATTTGCTTTACTGAGGAGATCAGTCAATGATCAATGTTTTACTAGATCACAGAAATATAAAATATGGACAATCAGTGCAATAGAACAAATAAACACATTTAAAACAGAGTAATAGTGAAAGAAGTCTTTAATTTACCTCAGAGAACTTATCTGCCACCATGTAGCGAACCCGCCAGGATTTGTCTTCGGCGGCTTGACGCAGCGTTGGCATCACCAGAGTCTCTAGGTCCTCCTGAGGCAGGAGAGTGGCGATGCTGACACACGCCTCCACTGCAAGCAGCCGAACAGAGTCCTAATGGGGCGACAATAAGGTCAGCTTCGTCATTTCGTAAAACACGCAAACAGAACTGTGAATGCTGCTCACGAAACTAATAAAAAGTAAACTTGCTTGTACCTGCTCATCAGACGCCAGAGCAGTGAAAAGAGGAATAATGTCGGTTTTTACATATTCCAGCTCCAGAACTTTGGCAAACTCCCCGAGTTTAGATGCTGCAGCACGACGCACCATTGGTGTGTCATCGGAGCACAAGGTGCGAAAATGCCTGGTAATAACAGAACACTTCGTTTAGCAGCAATCTTTACAACACACCCAAGCACAGAGCTCTGTAAGACACCATGAAGTATGAATCACATTCAAAACAAAGGAGCGCCTCAAACTAAAGAATGGGTTCGCTCTCTCGAGTCGTTACTTACTGACGAATCTCAGCCTTGACAGTACTGGAGACACGAGGATAACACACGCTAAAGAGGCCGCAAGCTGACGTGCGAGAGGTGAACCAGTCACCACTGGCCAGCCGTTTCACCAAAGGCTCAAAGTGAACTTCCAGGTCAACCGGAGAGTGCTCCTGTGAGATCTTCCGCAGGGATTCCACAGCTTTGTCTCTGACTACCGTCTCTTCAACTGTAGCAAGGCTTTCCAGAGGGGGCTGTGCATCAAAAACAGATCGAGGTTAGAGAAGGGTAGGCCTCTGTGTCAGAATTTATCAAAACAAAAACAACAGTGACTGGCAGAAATCTTTAAGCTGCAAAAGATTTTATAGACAAAACATTTAGAAGAATAATCCCTTATGGCTCCTCAGTACACAATAACATTAAATCAAGTTTTGAAATATGATTAGTAGAATAATAAAGAATTGCAATTCAAACCTTTCTGTCGGGTTTTGGGGTTTGTTAGCATTGGAGCATAATGTTTGCAACACAGGATGATACATTCTTATGATTCTTTTTCACAATAACAGCAAGAATATTCTCTTCTCTAATCCAGGGTAACCATTAACTGAGCAGCAACAAAGGACTTCTGCCATTCTTATTATTATGAAGAAGAATGGCAGGATTTATATTGAAGTAGATTTGTTTTCCAGGTTCTGAATATCAGAAGGGTGTGCATTTTTTAAACTGAGATGCAACAAGCAACCAGACAAAGATTGGAACCAGACACTTTTTCTTTAACAGGATAAACAGTGACAAATATGGTATCTTTCTTACCATTATTAAATTAATCAAAATTAAGAACTTCCATTTTCAGTCTATTATGCACACCAACCAACAGCTTCCGTGCTCTTTTTCCTAAGTTCAAATATTTAGAACAAGATTAGGGAGACTTGTAAATCCTTGATCTTTATTGGACTCAAATCTAATATTTTTATCAAAATGGCTTTATTCATACTCTTTGTAATTTTTCTGAATATCCTTGTTAGAAGAAAAACAAACTTCTTAGGCAAACTCATCGCAAAAAGAAATAAAAATGTATTTTTATGAGTTGGCTTAAATTGAGTAATTTGCTTTCCAATTAACTGTTTGGACCAGTCTAACAGAAATCCTCCCTGCTTCACCAAGCTAAGATGGAACTGACTTCTCTCTAATGTATTTACAAATCAGAACAGCTGCATTTCACAAGCCACTTCGAAATAAAGTTTTGTCACCTCAACAGATCTAAACGTACCAGGAGACAGTGGACATACTCCGGTCCTCCGACCAACATAGTGAAATTGCCAAGCTGCTCTGCCAGCGCCAAAAGCACCTCATCTTCATCATAGATGGTGTCTGGAAGTTGGTAGAATGTTAAGTGAGAAAACAATAAAGACGACACAATAACCTTTTGATTTATTAACAAGCTTCTGGACGTTACCTGTAAGGAAGGGAAGGAGTTCAGTGCGAGTCCTTTCTACGCCAAGAGCTAGAGCAATAGTAGACAGCTTCTTGATGCTGTTCAGTCGCAACTGTGAAAAAATATAAAAATAAATAAAACTAATAAAACAGGAGATCGATTAACAATGCATTCACAACTATTGGAGCATAAATCCCTTCTCCACAAAATCATCATAGAAAACGACAGAAGTGTATTACTGTTGGTGATAATTCGATGCATCTTCATGACTGCAGATAATTAGCTAAAGCAAATCATCGTTCAAATTATCAATAAAATATAAGTTGACCATTAAAAATGCGGAACTTAAAATAAGGCTAGTGTCATATTTCACTAGGAATGCTACCTGTTATGTCAGTCATTTGGTACAAGATGCTAATGATGCAATAATGCTAGCAGTGGGTTCAATGACCTGCTTCGGGTTTTCAAACCATTGCAACAAAACAAGGAGCTATACTTATAAATATTAGCACCCACTAAGGGAGACCGACGTTAATAGCTTCTCTAGAAGAACAAATCTTGCCTCAGCTACCAACAAAAACAAGGTTGTCCGGGCAGGGTACGCCCGGCAGAAAATTCCCGACAGGCCTCAACTGGGACGATAGTTAGCATAATTGCTAACAAGCTAGCCAGAAATATGGGGCCCGCCTTAAAAAATGCGTTATTTTTACTTGACACAATACGAACAACTGATTGCGCCAATTAATAATACAACCTGGACGTCTTCATTTCGAAGCTCATCAATAAGGACGGCGATCGGGTAAAGAGAGTCGTCTCCATCAGCTCCTGCCATTTTGGATACTGTTGCAGTTACCGAATGGCGTTGCTGTTCAGGGCGGCACTACGGGGTTTCTGCACAAGAACAACCGCTGCAAGGAGCTGCCTCCTCCGTCGCTGCTGTTATGATGCCTTCAAGGAACCACCGAGAAGCGGCATTATTTATATTCAGCCATTCAGAATACAAGTAAACACATTTGAATGAGTAATTTGATTAAAAACGCAAATAAAGAAGAAAAAACACATGAGTCACAAGTGAGTGAAAACGTATTTTTGGCAGGGTATAGTTTATTTTGATTAACTTTCAAGAAAATAGCAACACAAGAAGAAAAACTAACCATGACATGTGGTTCTATAGCAACAATTAACTTGACTGGTTTAACAGAATGTTTAATAGTTTATCATTGAAATAATTTTATACTTATATTGTTACAAAAATACAATGGAGTTGGAGTCTAACAGTCGTTAACAAGAAAAATTAAACGTTTTCTTCTACCAAATCATGGTATTTTAAATGGAGTGAAATTATGTTTGATTGAATTAGTCCCAACCAAATAGACCTACATTGTGTGAAGCCTACATTTCAAGTAACTGAAATTATAATTTTATTTAATTATACTTTATTTCATTGTATGGGAAAAAAAATAATCTCCATACCTCCATTAGATGGCTTCATCAAACTGCTATTGTACAAAAATTTGTACTGATTTACTTTACAAATCTGAATAAGTCATTTATTAAAAATGACTTATTTTTCCCAAATAATTGCACAAGGAATAAGAATGGGATACAATATATTAATTATCTAAGTGCGAGGAGGTAAATTTAAAAAGACAAAAAAATTTTTAATAATTTTCGGAAATGACGCAGAAGTTAATCTGTCTTTTATTTTGAAACAAGAGCAACCGGATATTTCATATTAACGTTGCTGTGGAGGTATCAAGATGGCGTCGCAGCAGCAGCAAGCTGTTGGTCAAATTTCTCAAACCGGTTTACAACAAACTGCATCAATGCAGCAGCAGCAACAACAGCAGCAGCAGCAACAACAGCTCAGTCAACAGCAAGACTTTGATCCAGTTCATCGATTTAAGATGCTTATTCCGCAGCTGAAGGAGAGTTTACAGGTAATTACCCCGCTATTAGCGAGCTAAAACCTGGACAATGGATACTGTTGATTCTAATCTGTCTGCTTTAATTTAAAATAGAATCTAATGAAGGTTGCAGCATTGAATTTGACTCATAACACTTCAATCGACAACGGCGTGTAAGTACAGTGTCAGTACTTTTTACTGAGGTCGGTTTTGACCTCAATCAGTAAGTTAGCTCTTGTCTTCTGATTCGTGTTTCTTGTTTCTGTTTGCTCAGTAAAAGCAGCGACACTTCTGTTCAGCGTTTTGATAAAAGCTTAGAGGAGTTTTACGCCCTCTGTGACCAAGTGGAACTGTGTTTGGTAAGCATGGACCAGTTATTACATTTTCTGCACCACTTGGACATTTCTCCCCCCCCCCCCACATTTGTCAAAATACAGCGAAAACTGAATATTTATAAAGCTACTGTACAATTGACACCAATTTATCATCATATGTTGGTAAAATCGCATCCAGTCCACATATGTCAAGAAATCAGATCATAGATATCTGTAAATTTATGTATAATAAATGAAAGGACACTGGAGAAACCTTGTGAGATTTTCATGTCAGTTGAGCCTTTAGAAATATATTTACTTAGAAAATTGGTGATGTGTTTAAAGCTTTTTTCTTGATTTATTGAATTAGGGTTGAAGGGCTTTAATAATCAGGTGATTATTTTATACCAAATATAATATTGTGATTGGTAGCTTTTAATTTTCTAAGATGTATAACATTTTAACATTAATACTGTGTGTTTTTTACGACTTACAAACTCACATTTTCCCATTCTCTCTGAAGCGCCTGGCATACGAGTGCCTCTCTCAGAGCATCGACAGCGCCAAGCATTCCCCCAATTTGGTCCCTACAGCCACAAAGCCGGACACGGTGCAGACGGAGTCCATGTCCTACGCTCAGTACCTCAGCATGATCAAGTCTCAGATCTCCTGTGCCAAAGATATCCACAATGCTTTGCTGGAGTGCGCCAAGAAGATCGCGGGAAAGGGACAGCCTCAAGGCATCATGTAGACTTGGACTGAATATTCTTATTCTATTTTTTTTATATGTTATGACAAGAAGAGGCAAAGCCACAATTTCTCAGTTTTTGTTTTCTGTTGTGGTTTGTAAATAGTGTGTAAATATTCCTGACAGTTATGCTTTGTGGTGACCAGCAGGAGGCGACAAAGTTTCCAAGAACTATTTTGTAACATATTTGTATTGACGATTAAAACCTTTGTGCTCATGTTTTCTTTTTTTATTCAGTATGAACCGGAAAATATGCAAAATATTTATATATCTGTTAATGCAAAAGCTGAAAAACCAAGTTGACAAAAAAGGTCAAATATTGATGAACTAATTAAATGGATAAACTATATATGGTTTAGTAATAAACTACACAGTTTAGGTATGTAGAAACAAATTTAAAACTTCACAAAAAAGGTGATAAATTCTTGAGTTGTATGGAGCAAGTTTTTGAGTTGAACAAAAACTATCCATGTCCGAGGCACGTAAGTGTCTTTGGTCTGCATGCTGCTGTGTTATGGTGTGATAATACAAGCATGTGAAAGTGGTGTATGGCTGGCCTGCAGCTGGCCAACACCTCAGCCACATCTGAGCTACTGACAAGTGCTGCCATCCAAAAATACTTCTCTGGGTCACCAGCATGCATAGAAGGTTCAAAGCATACTTGCACACTCATAAACCTGATGTGCTGTTTTATTAAAGCTAAACTGTTGAGCAGATATCTGATATGGGGAAATGAGTAAGAAGAAAAGAGGATCAGGTTCATTCACACCACTTTATTTTCAGACATCCTGAACTGGCAGACCTCACTTTTAACACAAAACGTACAAGCAAAAATCATTTAGTGAGAGTAATCCCTGCGTTTGTCTACACTTAGCAATAAAGCACAAAGTTCAACAAGTAAAAAGAAATATAAAAGATTAAGGGCAAGTGTGTTTGTACAAAGATTTCAGTATTCAAAACAGATGCTAAATAGAAACAAAACCAGATATATGTGCATTGCTTTATTTTACAACAAAGAAAGTATGAACATTGTTACCTTTTTTATAAGCTAAAAAGATAATGTTTACATGATGCGTAAAATTCTATTTTTCAGATTTCCGGACGAAAATGCTGGTGACACAGCATAACGTGGTCACCACCATGTTTCGTGGTGGGAATGATGTGTACATGTTAGCTGTTCAAAGCTTGAGATATTGCTTTAGAGCCTAATCCTGCTTTAAACTTCTCATCTTTATCCCTGACTTGCTGTTTCCTTTGTCTTCATGATGCAGCTTGTTCACTAATGTTCTCTAACAAACCTCATTGGCCTTCATAGAACATTTCCATTCAAACTGAGATTAAATCATACCCAGGTGGAGTCTTTTTACTGATTAGGTGAACCCTGAAGACGATTGGTTGCGCTGGATTTCCTTTAGGGTTGTGAGCGTAATCATGACACAATTATGTAATGCTTTGTGTTGTCTTATATTAAATCCCAAGATTTTGGATGTCATTGAGTTTAATGTGATAGAAGTTTGTGATTGTAATGTGACAAGACCTGGAAGGGTTCAATGGGTAAGAATACATTTGCAAAGCATTGTAAATAAAATGCTGCAGTTTTAAAATTTCTTATATATATATATATATATATATATATATATATATACACACACAAAACGTCTAAATAATACCACTCGGGTATAAATGCAATCTTTTACTTCCATCAGATGGTCTGTTGATTTATTTTGCTTTGTGGCTTGGAACTAAACAGGGACTCAAAGTATGGTACTCTGATCTGCTTAGTTAGTGTTCCTGCAGTCATATTACTGTTTCAGTTGTACCTGAAAAGAAGCTCTATAGACTGACATCAAGCCTTTTAGAGGCTTGATAATTATTCATCAGGTTAAACCAGATGTGATGGAACAAGGAAACATCTGTAACATACACTACGGCGTGTGCATCAAAGAACAGATATGTGTGACATAATATTTTGTTTCCAACTATAATAGATTCTTTCTCTATTTCATGTGGTGTGTGTTTCTGGAGTTGGAGGAAGGCACCACTTTGAACTGTGAGATGTGTAAATGGCTTTAATTACACGTAAAGACAGAGGCATCAATATTCATACTCGTTGGTGTTGCCTGAGTGTTCGCGTCCAGCCTTTCTCTTTCGATAACCTCTATAAAAAACAGACAAAAAACTAAATAAGCACCAAAAATAGTCGCAATCTGATTAATCTCAATTTAGGTGTCCTATGAAGTTTGAACCATTTGTCCGACGTGTATCCAGCAGACAAATGACGTGTTAATACTGACCTACGGGGATGCTCAGGACTACCAAGCTGACGTTGCATTGGGTCAGGCATTGGGTCTGGTGACAGAAGCCTAGATACCTTCTGCTGCCACTCATTATCAAAAGAGTCTGCTTCAGCTGTGGGGGGAAGATATTGTTAGTTACAGTCAGACTATCTTATAGGGCAGAGATGCAAAGCTTTCACATACATTCATCCATATTCACGAAATCCTGTTTAATCTCTTCCTCTCCAGTTTGCCTGTTATGTCTCTTCTCAACAACATGCCGTCTGTCCTTGATTTGGTGTCCAATTTTCATCTTTTCCAGACCGCTTTCGGAGTCTTTAAAAGCTTGGCGTGTCTCCTTTATCTGGGAAAGACAGCAGCGTTAAAGCTGTTACATTCATAATCATTAAACAAGTTAATTTATTTATTAAGAGTTTAGTGTATCTATAAGGTTGTTTTATAATGATAATAAATACATGCAAGAAATTGCCTAGTGACTGAAATCGGACCATTTTGGCTTAACTGGGCCTGAACATCACAGACAATCCCGAGCATCCTCTTCCTTAGAATGTAATACAAAAACAAAATGTCTTCAGTCAGAGGCTTCTTCAGAGGCACTGTAATACACACCACTATAGGAGATTCTCCATCACCCTCTACTACCAACTCTTTGAAGAAACCTGGGTAGTTTAAGCTACAAGATTTATTTTCCTTTTGAGATTAATGAAGTACTTTTGCATTAAATTGAATTGAAATGTCAGCCATGTAATCTTTAGTCTTTCTTTTGAAGGAGAAAAAAAATCATTGTCACATTTCCATCACACACAGTGTGACATCTCCTGTGGTCCTAACATAAATGACTAATGACAGCTTGTGACAGGAAAGCTGTTAAAACATAATTTAAACACCAATAATTGGAGCTTTTAAACAGAAGTTGGAATTGGTTAAAATCAATTACTTACCAAAAAGAAAAACAAAAGAAAACAGAGATCTGAAATAATAGCTAAAATGAAGATCACTGCATATCCAGATAAATGTGGCAGTAAAAACATCACAAGTGTTCTATTTAGAGAGTTTAACTTCCAACTTTAGTTAATATTTTTTACATACAGATTTATTTTAGCATCTCAAGACATAAAAGCAGGATTCTTCACCACATCACCACTCCTAGAGTACTAGAATACTTACTCCTCCTGGGGCACAGCGAGTCGACGCAGTTGCGTGGTACTCCTTTGGAGGCTCATTTCCAACTTTTGAGTATGACATTACCGATGATGACTTGTATGAGTGGGCATTTGCATCTGGTGAGACATCCTCAAAAACAAAACAAAAAAAAACCCACAAGCACAGAGCGTAACATAAGACAGCTTTCACTTAAAAACAGATTTTATTGCTACTTATTTATTTAGCACCACCTATACGAATAAAAGAAAGCATGTTGGTGAACTTACAAAGTCTCTGTTCATTTCTTCCATTCTTTTTCTCATGTTGGACATCATATTGTCAAACATGCTGAAATGGTTCTGCATCATGTCCTGCTCAGACATAAAAGGAAACCACAATGAAAAGACAGTTTAAAAGCTGTACACTTTTCTTGATGGTCACTTGACATTAACAAGTCATAAACAGCTGCTTTATGTAGGTAAAAACAAATACATGCAGATACATGCATAAATATTTCTTATATGAACCATTTTGCAAATTGTAACCTCAATAATAATGAGTAAACAATCCAAAACAAAAAAACTGTGAGAGTCATTGAACACTCACAAACACTGAAAAGCTCAAGATTTTTTTATTAGGATTGTTAATGCCAAACACTGAATGAAAGCCAGTGCTTTCATTCAGTGTTAATAATCCTGGTGATTATTAACACCAGGATGTTAATAATCATTAATGTTTGTTAATTATCGTTAAAGCTAAGGCACCAACCATATGTTCTAAATAAAAATGTACCAATCCATCTGACACTAACTGAATATGTCCAAATGAGACAGGAATCTCTCAAAAGACAATAAAAGACATATCTGTTTAAGATAGCTGTAGCGCACATTTAGGTTTATTGCAAAGAAAGGAAGCAGTTCAGTGGTTACTCCTCATTCTGATTACCGTTTTTATTTGTTGTTTGTTTTCCTATATTCATAGGATGACAGTGATGGTGCACTAATAATGCATCCTAAATAATAAAAATTACTTGCAATGAGTATCCAAGCAAAACCCACTTTGCTTCAAGCCAGCTGCGGTTAGAGCATGCACTCGGTCAGGTGAGTTTCTCTTTACACGCATAGACCCAACTCACCGTGCTGCCAGTGCTGCCAGTGCTGCCAAAAGGCAACAATGACCGGCTCATATCCTGAAAATTCAAACGATATCAGTTTAGCATCTCAACAGATGTATGTTACAAAGACATGCTAAGACATGGGGATTTTCTATTTAAATCAACAAGTGTTGCAAAAGCACAATTATTCATATTTCTTGCACTTGTCTGCATTCTAACCCATCAAAACTGAAACTGTCCATGAAAAATTAACACAAAACAGCACCTAATTGTGAAGTGGAAGGAAATATAACATGGTTTTCAAATAAAATGATCTATAATGGTGGTGTCTGTATTGTAGAACCAAATTTTACTACAACTACAGTTTTTCTGGGGTTTGTTTTATACCAGGGCTACGTATGTAGGCCAAAATCTTTGCCTTTTCTCCTTTACAAAATGACACAAGTTTAGTCAGAGTGAATTAAAAAAAAAAACATCTGTAGATTATTTCCATTAAAAAAAAATTTTAATTAAAGTCTATTGTATTACTGTGACGATAAAAGTGACCTGTAAAAATGATCTAAAAACACCATCATCAAAAGGAAAGCTAAACTGCCCAAATAATTCAGATTTTAAAACATATTGATGTAAATATCAATATACTGATCTAATGCTGTTACAGAACCAACATTGATGGGAAAAGACATTGCAATCAATAAAAGCAACAATCCCACCCACACCAAGTTTTTAAGGTGTATAGACTTCCTTAACTAGAGTCTATTGTGGTTGCAATAAATTCTTTACATGGTCATTTTCTTGCATGAGAACAAATTGTTGTCAGCAATAAAACATGTTTCTTGAAGTTGATCCCAGTAAGTGCCTGGGTTTTCTTCCACTACTTGAAACAAACCCAGACAGTGCTACACTCTGCCCTCAGCAAAGAGGTTTTTTTTAAAGGCGACAAACTTTTTGTAGCTGGAAACACCTCGACGATGATAAAAATGGAGCAGCCTGCAGCCTCCCACATCCTGAGTCTGAGCTCTGCCCGCCAAGACCACAGGTGTTTGTGACCGGACGGTCTTGGCCAAACATCTCAACAGCCATCACTATGTGTGCGTGGGGATTTTCTGGGGTTGTGATGTGCAGGGTTATTGTGTGTAATCAGTGGGGTGTTGAATGACTTATGTTCCATGTGTAATTAGGTTGCATCGCCAGAGATTACAGTGGGTTTAACACTGAAAGCGAGCCTCATTCTAGGAAGGCTGTAGTGGGCCGGGCGGTCCAGTCAGGACATGACTCCCCTGGGGTTAAAGGGGGTTGCAGAGTCCACGGCTGCACTCTCAGCTCTTTTCAAAGGTCAAGCTGATGTAAAAACGCTCCTGAACTGCCAATTTTATCCCACCGTGGCATCTATGAACTAATAAATGTCAGTTGGATAGCAGTATGCAGTATATTTAGACAAGGTATGAGAGAGAGTGCAAACAAAGTTAAACAGATACACTCGTCTACACACTGACAAAAATCTTAAGGGGTTCTGAAATTGAACAATTTTTTTATGTTTCGTTCACTGTGATTTTGAACAGAAGCAACTGATCCAACAGATTCAAATAAGAGATGAGAAAAGTAAGATGCACATAGTTTTCATAAATTCACTTTCATCACCTCCTCTACCGTGCAGCAAAAACTATTTGATTTAAGCATGTGTATTGATCTGAAAAGTATTTATTTGACCACTTAAATGTTTTTTTTCACTTTTTCTTCCTTACACTTAAATGTTTCAGATCATTAAACAAATTTTAATATCAGATAAGATAAGCTGAGTAATTTAAAAGAAAAAACGTTTTCAAATTATTCAATTTATTAAGGGTCAAAAAGCAGTCCAAATAAACCAATCTATAGGTTTTCTGAAATGCTGTGCCAGTTATATGATGAATGTAATGAGAAAATGTCCACTTTTATCGTGCTAGGCTATGGAAAACTTTCCCAAATGTCTTGGGGATCATCAATATGTTTCCTTAGGAAGTATTTGATGGGCCTTCGAGTACTTGTTGCAGTGGTTTCTCACCATGGCTGCCATTTTTATCCAGTGTCTCTTTTTTATTGAATAATGAACCCGGATCCTAATTGAGGTCAGCTGTGTTCCTTAATTCTTTTTCGTCCTTCTGGTTGAGTCAATAATGTGCTCCTGGAGTAATTTTGGTGGATTGTTCATTCCTGGGAAGTTTCGCAACAATTCTACTGAGCTTATCTTTTTTGATATCAAAAGATTTAAGTGTAACAAAGAACTGACAAAAACCACAGAAATGTTTAAATCCACAAATGTGACATCAAGCAAACACAACACTGTTTATCGTTATTATTAAGCCTCGGCACACTACTTAAAATGGCAGGCAAAGACAGTTTATTTCAATAATCTAATACGGCATAAGTGTTGTTATTTACGATCACATTTGTAAACAGGTGCCTTGATGAATGGAGGCTGTGAATGGTAACCCAAACCAGACAGCGTAGGTGTAGGCAAAAGAGAGAAATGTGAGAACTCAGCAGTCGAGGAAGGTGGACGTTTCTTCCCACAGGGATTCTCATCGCAGAAGTAGTAGCACAACCATCCAAACTTCCGTGAATATTGCAAGCTGGAACTGTTGGTTACTGTGCTTACAAGCATATTTTGGAGCCATATGTGTGTGTTCTTCGAATGTGTCTCTGTGTGCACATTTGTGCCTGTGATACTGGAGAACAGCTTGGGAGCGAGCTGTCTGTCATCTAGCTGCTAATGCAGCAGCGATGCCAAGTTCTGCGAAACAGATGGCCGAAAAGAGCAACAATGAGGGAATAGAGTGCCCATGACATCTGAACATAGAACACATGCCGTGTCAAAGCCAGCAATCTGAGCACCGCTTCAGGCTTCAGGATTTCCACCACTGCCGGTCTCAACTTCCTCTGACCGTGTGAGACACCAGAAAGCTGTTTTTTTTTTTTAAATAAATAAATAAACAGTGCATATCCTGGTTAATACAGCTTTGATTGCATGCATCTTCTCATATTTTATTATTCTATTGATCACTTCTAAGTACTGAGAGAGAACGCTGCTTGGGACTGAGGTCACACTTCTGATGAAAGCCATTATCAAGGATAAATATACCAGCTCTCATGGGAGACTTGGATTAAAGCAGGTGACTCCGGCTAAGTTTGACTCAGCGGATCAAATATACACCACTTCTCTACATACAGTACATGTTCTTATTATTATTACAAGCCAGAGAAATTAACACCACAATGGTAAGGAGCAAGTTTGGTAAAACGACACAGATGAACCAAACCGTCTATGGGGAATTACAGAGGTATCCATTATCACCAACGTCAATATTTTTTGGTGAGATTTCATGTGAAAGACCAACACCAAGTAGTGCTTTACTGTGTAGTGGAAGGCAAAAGATACAAAGTTCAGAATTTATTAATTTTTTTTATCCAATAAAATCAAATAAGTACAGCATGTAATCTGCTCCTTTTACAATTTTACACCCAAATAAAATACAGCTGCCTTCTAATGTTACCATATTAGGCATGTAATTTTTATCTCAACATGTTCTGAGAAAGTGTTAAAAGTTTTGGACATTAGAGAACGACGAGCATCCTGAAAAGGAAGGAGCCCACCATGCAAGTCAGCTAACTTTACAGCAGTGTCGGTTTATACGCAGGTTTTGCACTCCACAAAATATGGCTTATGAGGTGTAGAAAGAAGAAGAAAGTAATTGTTGAAATGCCCAGGTTAAAGTTCAGAAAAGTTGTGAAGCTGTTAGATGGTTCTATTTTTAGATGAGAACAAAGTGTAAGTTTATCGGGACAATGGTGGCAGTTAGTCCCATAATCAGTGGGTTGCCGGTTCGATCCCTGTTCCATCTGCCAAAACACTCCAAACCACCTTGCCTGCTGGCGGTTCTGGTGCAGCTGCCAAAGGCAGCTGTTGCTCCTATCGAATAGTTTACCATCATATGTGTATGTGTGACTGGGTGAATGACTGAATGTTGTGTTAACTACAGTGACTTGATAAAGTGCTGTACAAGTAGAGGCTATTTACCGCTGTCAAAGAAAGAAAATGTGAAAGACACACTTTCTGGTGAATATATGTTTTGTAACACAAAATACACATTCCCATTGTGAAGCATGGTGGTGGTGGCATCATACTGTTTTGGCATGCCATTCTTCAGAAGAGATAGAGAAACTGGCCAGGGTTCAGATTTATACATAAAAAAAAAAAAAAAAACACACTAAAGTTTGTAGATGTAGTGAAAGATGTGAATCCCTTTGAACAGCACTGGTTCTCCCTCACTGATTTCAACAACTCTTCAAATCCAGAGAAGTGTTTTCAAAAAGAAATGCATGAAAATAAAACAAGAAAGCAGTGTGTTAGCGGAACAATGTGCTATAAATAGGCCTTATAGCCGCTAGGAGAGGCCAACGGGGTTGCCCTTCTACATAACCAGAGACAAACATGGCCAATCACCTCTGCAAGTGGAGTATCGGTTACAGTAGATGTGGCCAGTTTTCGGAGCCTAACCTTAGTAAACACAGCGCTTCCTCAGGAGAAAGCACTGGACAGCTTACAGGACGACTGAAACATATAAATGGAGGGATATAATAAAGGATAATAGTGCATCGCCTAAATTTGAAGAGAGGTGTTCTTTTTGTTTTAAAAATCTACGTTCTCACCCGACGCTCGTGTCTTCGATCAAAAGAAGGGCTTGAATGTTCGGCCATGTCGCGGCCACGGTTTCTCCCATCTGTGATGCTTGCGCTAAAGGGGAAACCAAATGGTTCCGAGAAACTGCGCATCATCTGCCTCATGTGCTCTCTATGAGCACGGAATGGATCCCTGAAGAAAGACGGAGGGAAAGAAAAGATGAAAAGGGGCATCTTAGCAATCACATAGACAAAAAAATGTCATTACACTGTAGTGCTCCTTTTAAATTATGTCAAGGCACAACCTTGAACTTTATTGTATTTTAACGGTACTGTTTCATGTTAGATTAAAAAAAATGTTGCACAAAGTTGTGAAGAATACATGATTTTCAAAGGTTTTTGCATAAAAAGTGTGATGAGTTCATGTAAGCAGCCCCAATGACTAAATAATTTTTAAAATCCCGTTGTGAGACAGTTCAAGTTATGAGAATATCAGCTTTGTGGATCCAGAGCCTTGGCTTTACTTTTGTGAAGTTCTTCTTCACAAAAGTAAGACTGAATGAAAAGCATCTTGACACAGATTCCTAATTAGAAGCTTTATTAGAAGATCATTCATAATTTTTTTCTAAGCACCACATGGAAGTTTGCTTTAACAGTTGAAACACTTCTATGTCATTTGTATTTTTATGTTTCAGAACAAACTTCCATATTGAAAGAATTAATTCATTTTCTGCAGTTATATATTCATTAAAATTTAGAGAAAATAAAAAGTTGTGGGATGTGACCAAAAAACAAGCATTTTTACTCCTCATACAATGTCAACTTTACGAAATATACTGAAAATATACTGAGGAAAATATTGCAATTAGCCATTTTTTAAATCACAAACAACTCTCTAATTTTGACAAGTCTCTTAAAAACGTGGTAGAGTTGCAGTTCTGCTATTCTATGGACTGAACAGATGTTTAGAGCAATTGTTTTATAACCTAGCCCTGCTTTAAAGTTCTCTAAAACTTTATCCCCGACCTAGCAGGTGTGTTCCTTGAACTTCAGGATGCTGATAGTTTATTAATGATTTCTAAAAAACCCAGAGGCCTCCAAAGAACAGCTGGAAGGCAATCATAGGGATAACAGGCTAAATACATGTGCAAGCCACACCTTTTTGATTTCAATAAAAATAAAAATTAAAATAAAAAAGAAATCCATGTATAATATCCTCCCACCAACGTGCTTTTATTGGGGTTCTTCTGATAAAGAAAATAAAACACATTTAAGTTTGTGGTTGTAACTTGAGGAAGTTTTAGGGTTGTGAATACTTTTGTAAGGAAATGAAATTTTACTAAACGACTCCCTTTTCCTCTGTTAACTCGGAACTTACAGTGAATAAACTCTTTAATGAAAACACCACCAGGAAATAAGAAGCACCCCCTAAAACAAATTTAGCCAGCCTTAACACTTGACTTAGAAGTCGGGTCAAGTGTGGCCACACTAATGCTCTGCAGGCCTCCACTCATGGATCATGTCAGAGTCGGTTCAGCCCTCTGACAGCGTGAACACTCACTGAGACATGAACAGAAAGTGTCTCTAAAAACGTTCAGAGACGTATTTTATTTAACTCTTCAGTTAAATCTGTTAAAAACCTCACATAACGGAGTTTTTATTTGGTTTGTAAACGTTTTTTTTTTTTTTTTAATCTTCAGCAGCTGTTGCTAGGCAACTTAAAATTAAAACTACTTTTCCATACAAGCTCATGGTACTTTTTTTTAGGATTAAATTGCGCATCTTGTTACATTTTCTGACACTTAAAATTTGTTTCCCCCATTATTATAAAAAAAAATGTAGGCTGCTTAGAGTTCTAATAATGTCGGAAAATTCGAAATGTGTCTTCAATTCAAGCTAGAAAATTCTAACGTGTGAATTACTGCCCCGCTTTAGCAACTTACGAAAAGAATGGGTCCTCGTCGAAGTCCTCTAGCATGTTGTTGTGCATTTCCGCTGATTCCTAAACACGTAGATATTTATTTGTTGTTGTTTTTAATAAGACTTCAAGTCCAACACTCACGTCCCAGCTTGGAGACTCAACAGCAGCAGCTGATCCCGAGAGCGATTAGAACCAAAGTCACTCTGACACCGGCCACTAGACACAAGTCCGACGCTCCTATTGGCTGTTTGTTTGGGCTCCATCCACGCGCTCTCTGTTGGGGTTGGCTGCTATGGCAACAGCCCTCAAGAAGTTTCTTATAAAACTCACGTGGCTTATCGCTCTAACGCACGTTACTACACATTTCCTTGTCCTTATCAGAATTTTGCACTCAGAGTTAATGTCACCCAAAGTGCAGATAATTTGTTTTTAGGTATTGTTATTCTTGAATTATATTTTTTTTTAAAATGAGATTTTATTTATTTTTTACAAGAAAGCACACCTAGTTCGCACAGATATGCAGGACATTTATTTTTGCAAATGCAAATAAGTCATACAACTAAATTTAACGTGGGGTTCGTTATTGAGTTATATTATATTCTTCATTATCATTTCATTTTGACACCAAGTGTCTGGAGACTATAATAGCGCAGCATGTCCTAGACTCCGTATAGGTTTACCATCTGGAGGTCCCACAAATA
Source organism: Alfaro cultratus (assembly GCA_903066825.1). Taxonomy (NCBI): domain Eukaryota; kingdom Metazoa; phylum Chordata; class Actinopteri; order Cyprinodontiformes; family Poeciliidae; genus Alfaro; species Alfaro cultratus. The sequence goes on along the minus strand of CAEFZX010012136.1, from coordinate 127,131 downwards.
GCTTTGTGGGTTGACTCACCTCCATGAATCTATCTCAACTAGCAACACAACACTGAGAAAACACAAACTTAAATCCCTCAGTAGTAATCATGAGTAGAAGGAATAAAATTCAAGGCAGAGTGTAGTGTTACAGTTTTGGTCAGAAGTTTATATCCAGTCAATCGTGCTAAACTTGCTGGCACCATGTTGAGGGTTTGTTTCATTGTCAGTGGCACTGGTGGGAATATTCCCTGAAATTAAGTGCATGGATGAATTTGCCAGAATAATTGTAAAACTGGATTTATTTCCCCCAATGTACATATCTCAACAAATTCTGCTAAAAATGAAATTCTCATCCAAATTATTATAGAATTAGAGAAAATCCACAACAAATTCAAATGTTAATTTTCTAAAAAAGTTGCATTATCTCTCCACCCTGAACAACAATCCAAATAAATCATTAAAGCCATATCCAATTGTGGTAATGCAGATGATTAGAATATGCAAACTTGTGTCTGTAGCAGTAAATATACTTATTTAACTTTAGAAACTAAACAAGAGCCACAGTGTTTTGTTAAGGAAAGAGTCGTCAGTAAATGTTATTACAATGTACCCACATCAGTCACAACTAACTTTTTATTGAAAGATAAAACATAATGTGTCAAAGCTCACATCTGTTAAAAAAATAACATTTAACAATAACAGAATTAACCAAATCAAAATCATCAACATCAGAAAAAAGCAAAACAAAAAACCGAAATGGACCAAAAACAAATTTCCTCAAAAAGCTTCACAAAAGTGGAGATAGGCATTGTTGTGATGTTCCAAAAGAAGACACAGTGAGACTGAAAGTGAAGATCTGAACTAAAAACTACGCTGGGAACAAAAAGCTCTTATTCAGGCTACAGGACTTCCCATCAGTCGTTCTTGTCGCAGTGAGATCAATCTGCTCATCCAGAGATCTTCAGCCGTCTCTTTGTCCATGAACAACTGCAGGCCAGCAGAGAGAGAAGAGGACACGTTAGGAAGACTAAAGAAAGAAACAGGACCAACAGTTTGAGTGAACTCAGCTACCGGAGCAAAACATACTTTTGTAAAAGAGCCACATTTGCCCATCTATGTTCACAAACGTGCACACATTCATACACTGACACAAATCAGAAGGGTGAAGTTAAGGGGCCCATCAATATAATCTGGAAAAAAACTTCAAACTTGAACTGCAATATGAATATTTAATTATTCTGCTTTTGCTTTGATAATAAGTACATGATTTTTTGTTTTATTTGATCAGTTATATTAGTGAGGGCATTAGTTATCGTTAGTATTATCGGTCACCGTCACAAGGTACCGACTGATACCAGAGTAATTCATAATAAGGAAACATAGCTGTATTAGCTATCAGTTTTTGTGTTATAAGAGCTTACATGCAATTTCTTTTGCTCACTTTTTTCTCTCAAATTTCCCACAAATTTCCCAGCAAATAACACCTTGAGACATAATGTTCCACAAAATAAACACTTGAAAATTACGACTAAAATTATTCCAGAGTTTGCTTAAGTCAATATATAACAGTCAGAGTAGTAAATTGTTAAAGATAACATTTTAAATGTAATAATGCGATGTATCACTTTAGGAACAGTATGGAAAATTATGGCTTTTCTATTTTTTTCTTTTATTATAAAATCAATTAAGCAAAGGATTTTTGTTGTCAATCTTTAGGCTAGTACAATTTTGTGATATTTGTAAATTAAGGTAATCTAACCTTGAGAATCCCCTTATTTGCTAATTAGCTTTGTGGACTAAATTCTACTCTCTATCACTCAAATTCCTAAATTTTTAGCTATGTCCTATAAAAAAGAGAAAAAGTCTCAAGATCTAAATGAAGATCTACAATTATGCACCAATATGAAGGCTTAATATGGATTAATTATTGTAAGGTCTGTCAAGAAAGTGAACTGATCATCCTAAATACATTTCTAACTGATTTTTATATACTTATTTAAGTGACAATATGTAAATAAATGAAATGTTTTACGCATTATGTCAATATCCACAAAGACGTAAAACTGTTTAGTATGTACTATCTTTTCCAGCACCACACATTGTAGAGAAAAACAATACAAATTACCTAAGAGAAATTCACTACAATAGGATGTCACTTACTACTGATATTAATAATGTTTTGTGATATAACACAATTGTATGTCTCACATAAAATAATTTGGTAATTCTAACTGACCTAAAACAGGAGACGTTTAGTCTGATTCAACTGCAGGCAGTGAGGAAAAAAAATGTGTGTCTTTTTATTAGGTGTATGCAAATACCTGGTTTCAATTATATATAATGTTTTCCAAATTTAGGCTTTTAATAAATTGTTAGATTGCACTTTAATATAAAACACAAATATGCAGTTTGAATATCAAGCACTTTCAAAGGAGTTGTACAGAAATCAAGCACTTTCAAAACTTTGAAAACACCTAATTGAAATTGAAACATTTTCAGGGAAGTCAAGCACCCGTACGAACCTTGAATACCCTGAATACTGCGCCCTGTTTTGAGTGACGCCTACTCAGATCCAGCTGCCTGGAGTAAATTTCAGCATGTACCTCATCCATTCCTATAAGGCCTGCTGCTAGAAAATGCCTGCTTACTACTTATATTCAGTACATTACCGGCAGTGATAGCATTGACTGTGAGGAGGCTTTAATGCTACAGCTGCGAGCGTCTGACGAATGAAGGCATCTGTTTATTAGGAAGTAACACAATGACTGGGATGCAAAGCACTGAGGCACAGAGTGGAAGATATCAGATTATTCCTATATCCACTGCATGTGTTTAAGCGAGGCTGAGAGATGACGTTGACATGCCGGCGATATGTACATTCTGTACATCTAGGTGTTGATACGTGTATTACTATGCAGATGGTCGAGCAGCAACCCCCGCCGAGCACGTCAATCCTTCATCTCCAACCTACGCTGCGTACAGCTGCACCGCGTGTTATCTCATGTTAGACTCGGCACTAGTTCTTGTCTGTCGGCCCTGGGCTGGTGTCACGGTGCTAATGAGGCTGTGTGTGTGGGATGACAGTATCTGAACCGGGCTAATGGGACTCATCTGTTCTAATTGGAAGTGGAGCAGGAGCTGGAGCCGAGGCCGGGGCCTGCCTGGGGCATATTGCTACCATATATCAGCCTGTCTGACAGTGTATGTATGCGTGTGAGTGTGTGCGTGTGTGTGTGTTGGGCTGGGGGGCATGGTGCATCTCTGCGAGTGGGTTATCTGCATACATCAGGGCATAATTTCGTTTTCCCCCAGTAGAGATAGATGACTGGGAAGCCCCAGGGAGCGTTATTGGAGTTTAAAGTTTTTTCCCCTCTCGTTTTTCATTTGCAATCAGAGAAGGAGGCCCGTAAACCGGCAAGCTGCAGAGTCTCGCACGACATGATGCAGTGGATAGGAATGTGCTGGAATCATGGGCGCTGTAAATAGTAGAGGTGTTAGTAGAAGCAGTGACACCTTTTAGAGCGGGTAAAAAAAAAAAAAAACATCACAAAGTTTGTCCAAACTGCCGTAAACTCAAAATCATATAAATTTTGTCACACTCATGAAAACAAGGCGGAAATAAAACCATAAGATGGAGGGGGAACTTCTTATCGAGGTTGTGGCGTTTTAGTGCTCTTTAAAAAGTCTATTCAATGAAAGCGAGTGACAGTTTGCGATGATGTTGGAGGAAACAATTGGAGAGGATTTGGCTGGAGGAAACTTACACTGGGATGAGCCAGGGTGCCGCTGTCATCATAGACTATAGACATCGGGAGGGAGTAATCCTGAGAGGGAACGCTCTCTGATTCCTGCTTCTTCTGAGCTGCAACAACCTGTGTTCACAGACAAAGATGAAACATAAAGACTAAATGAATTTCAGACTGCAACGAGCATCCAAATATGACACAATATTAACAAAATTATAGCAAAAAAAAGGTTAATTTTGAAATATCTCTAAAGTATGTCTCAATTAATACATTCAATAAGATTATCATACAGATAGTTGCAAACTGTACATTTAAATGTTTTTGTATGAGGTATAGAATTGCAGGGCACAGAACTGAGACTGGGGTCTTGCAATATGATCTTCGTCCAGCAGATGGCACACACATATTGACTGTTCAATTGTGAAAAACAGTAATAAAAGCCATGCATTCTGAAAGCTGTTGTTAAATTTCCCTGGACTCATCTATCATTCAAAATAAAAACAGCTGTAAGTTATGTATTTTTTTTTTCTAAGTAATTTTTTTCTTTTGTTTAGTTATTTTATCTTATATTTTATTAAAGATAAAAGAAAGGGTTAGGGTTAGGGTTAGGGTTAGGTACCCTAACCCTAACCCTAAAACATTTGTCAATAAATATGTTCATACGACAGTATTAAGAACACGCTATGAAAAATTAAAATACAATTATGAGAATAAAGTTTATTAAAGAATTAATCTAAAGTTGACTGATTAATTAATAAGCATCCATTCTCTTAAAAATTTGATTTTTGTCTTTTTTTAAGAAGACTGGACATATTTAATAGATTTTTAAAAATCTGCACATTCTGCAAGGTTTTTCATTTAACCACTTAAACTTATTTTATTTAACATTAGAAATACATAAAAGATAAAAAAAATAAACATTTGTAGCGAATAATGAGCATTTGCAGCTAAAAAATGCTTAAAAATGTGAAAAGCTGGAAACTAGAACTTTTTTATAAAGATAAAGGAATTATTGACTTTAAAAAACCCTCATATTTATTAGTGAAATGTTCATTGTAAGTCCATTTTGTTTTATTTCACCTGTACTAGGATATTTGCAATAGAAATTTTTGCTGTTTGTAACTGAGTGGATGTAACTAGTTACATCCATAATGTGGATGTAACTATATTATGGAAAAAAAGCCTGGACTCAGTGATAAATGTCATTAGATTAGGTGTGGATGGGTGTATTGCAGTACATGTGAAACAGCATGACAAAGAATTTATTATTCTAAATGTCTAGGTTCCATATGAATGTCATCATAATGAAGAAGAATACCTTAGTAAACTTGCTTATATTAGCTCTTTTATGCAAACTGAGAAGTCAAAAAGTATGTTATGGGTGACATGAATGCAGACATCTCAGATAAAAGTCGCTGTTTGCTAAACACCTGATTCATTTTTGTACAGATTCTAATTTAATATTGTCAAGTAAAGAACTTTTGCCAGCTGCAAGTTACACTTGTATAAGTGAAGCCTGGCATACCACGTCTTGGTTGGATCATTGTATCACTACAGCAGATGCTCATGCTGCTTTGGTATACATTAATATCTTGTACAATATGTCCACTGTTGACCACATCCCTTCGAGGTGTCCTCATCATCAGACAGACGGTCTGATGATGAGGACATTTACCATGAGGTTCGAATATTATACGCTCAAGCAAATATCCTTGTCCGTAAGTTTGGATTCTGTACTGATGATGTGAAACTGAACTTGCTTAAGTCATATGTACATCACTGTATTCTGCACATTTGTGGTGCAACTTAAAAAAAAGCCAGTCTTTAAATATTGAAGGAGGCATATAATGATGCATTAAGACTTTTGTTAAATAAGCCCAGATGGACCAGTGCCAGTGAACTGTTTGTATCTGCTCGTGTCAGCACTTTGATGGCTGTTTTAAGAAAGTTTATGTATAAATTTATTTGTTGTGTTAACGATTCTAATAATAGAATTATCCTACTGTTGACGAATGTTAAATATAGTGCAATAAAATATTCATCTGTACTATGGAGACATTGGTATGATTGCCTCCTGAATGGTTAGTAGCCGTTTTTATGTATTTTTTATTCTTTTATTGTTTTTTGTTTTCTTTTTTATGTAATGTTCAGCTTTCATTCTGTTCAAGAAGACGTGTTTTGTGAACCATTGTTTAGTCTCAGAAAAGTGTTCATCAACCCATAAACGAAAAGCAAAGAGCAACTGAAGTTGGTCAACAAACGTCACTATCCACAGCAAAATCAGTCCAGGGTCAGCAATGCCACTCAGAAAGGAAAAAGCAATTACTCAAAAAGCCGGATAAAAGGCAAATGACGGCATTCAAACTCCTACAAAGACAAGGCCCCTCCAAATGAACAAGTATATCACCAAATTAGTTACAACGTAGTTTAAATTAAATTAAATTTCAGTTCAGTTTATTAATAAAGCACCATTTCACAACAGATGTTATCTCAAGGCACAAAATTAAAAAAAACTAATTTTAATTCACTCGTACATACAAGTTAATTGATCCGAAACATTTGACTCAAGCAATACGGTTTAAAAGACAACTGTATCAAATACTAAGGAAAATGTATAAAGACTTCTGAGTTTAAATACAGTTAAAAACATAATCTAAAAATTATCTCTATGGTCTGGCATCTAAAAAAAAAAAAAAACAATATGATTTTCGTAAGTCTTTCTTTTTATACACTGGTTTCAACTGTCTAAATATATTTATATACCACCAATGAACATAATGCGCATACATGTATGTGTTCGCATTTCTGAAAATGGGAAAGACGAGAGAACATATCGATTAATAAAGCCAGATCTGCTTAAAGCTTCACTAGTCAGAAAATGTCTACTTTCTTAAACCTGATAATACCGTTAGAAAAGAATTTAAAAAGTCTAAAACATAGATAAAGAACCAAGTTTATTTACACTACTGCAATGATTAATTTGATAAAAATGTTTTAAAGATCTTTGCTCAGGGTGCTCTACAGCCCTCACGTTGCCAATTATAGAGCTGATCGACAGAAAGATGGCTTTTAGAAATGTTCACATCCTGCAGTGTGGAAACATTACCATATGTTACAATAAACATATTTGAATGGCTGGCGTGTCTTCACTGTTACATTTATTAAAAGACGAAATAACTAAATTAACATTTCACCAAACCCATTACTGTTTTAAACACCCCTAGTACCAGCCCTAGAGCAGATGTTTACTCAGTTGGACGAATCGTTTTAAAATTCATTTGGCAGGAAACAAAAAGTGAGCAGGATATGAAACACACTGACTAATAAGCATGGTGATGTGCCAAGTGTGAGGCAGAAAAAAACTGCTCATCACATTCCTCGGGAACAATCTGCTGAATATACATTTTTAATAAATGCAGCTTGCTTGTTTTTCTTCTTTTATTTATTTATTTAAAATGAAGGCTGTAGCCGACATAAAGGGCTTCACTAATCTTTCATCAACTTATGATTGAAAAGGATTTACAGTGACTTCTAACGGCACTAATTAAAACCAGCAAACAAAGTGAATTACAGAAAGTAAATTATTATTTTAACAGAATATTCTTAAAATACATTTTAATTGCTGGTAAACATTAGGTTATCGTTTTTAAATAACTCAGAGATGTATTGTGGTGTAGATTAAAAATGTTACATTTGTAGTAATTATGTTTTTTTTTTAATTGGAGGGAAATACATAAAACATTGTTTAAGTTAAGAAAGGTTTTCAACTGTAGATGAATGGCCTGAATCTTAATTTTATCTGTAACTTTAAACATCTGATCTAAAATTAAGTGAGTGGATGTTATAAAATTTCTTTGACTTGGTTAGCTGTTTTATTATAATTCATAAACATAAAAAACTAACCTGGAAAGATACACAACTTCAGCAAAAGTGAAGATTGCAAACTTCCTGGTTATCCAGGAGGTAGACCGGGACTCCTCTTAGAAAATGGTAAAGTCAAAAAAAGAAGCTGGCTGTTTGTAAGCACATTAATGGAAGGTTCAGTGGAAGGAAAAAGCATGTTCCTTCCACATGTGAGAATAATAGTAACTTTTAGAAGACTTTGAACATTAATGCTGTCAAGATTTTTTGGGCGGATTTACAAAATGTAGACTCTAGCTGGAGTCAGTTAATACACAGAAATAACCAAGGATGTGGACAACAAATGTGGCATGATCCTCATGTGAAGCCACACCTGAAGTGTCTTATCTCTTCTAGGTAGAACAAAGATTGAACCACTGCAGATTAAAGTCAGTTTTTTTTTTTCTTTCATTTCACTTAGAAATCAATGTACCAGAGTCGGGAGGGTGAGTGGAGAGGGAGAGAAGTTGCTTGATGACACCAGAAGTGACTGAAGACCGCCAGTAAAGCAACCTCAATACTTTAGCAAAGCCACATTAATGCAGCAAGTCATGCAAAAGAAACCATGGCAAAGACTGTAGTTCATATATTGCTACAGTACAAGAGCATACTTTACAGTAGGACAACAGTCTTGTATTAAAATTAATAGGTCTTATGTAATATTCTAAAGTTGGAAACTGAATTTTGGATTTAGCTGTGAGCTGTCAGTACTGAAATAAATAAATATTATAAATATTGTAGAATATTTTGAACTGAATCCCTAGAAGGAAAAAAATCCTACATAATGACAAGTTCATTTATAGAGACCTAATGTAAAATTATTTTTCCATTTCGTCTGGTAGATCTTGTAAGAATATTTGTTTGTGGACATGCTGTGTAGCGTTCAATTTCTGTAGCGGTCTAATCTCTTGGCTCCCTTTGGCCACATGGATCATAACTTTTGTGGGTTTGCTGTCGCATGTTGCCACCTGTATTTTAAAACCCGCAATGAAGTCCGAACAAATCTAATTCCAGCTCTTTCAGAAGGCAGAAACATTTCAATAATGACCTCTGCATTTGGTCTGCCTCTGTGCAACCAGAAAGGCGAGGGGGGAGGCACAGAGACACAGACGCGGGATGGCTGCCGCCTGCCGCAGCTTTTGTGTGGGGTGCTGCCGTCGTAGAGGGAAAAAAAAATTCGATGAAACCTTCTCGGGTCGGGAGCAAATGGCATTCAATGGGAACGTTTGATTTGGTCTGGGCCGTCTCTGGACAGACGGCGCAAAGCGACGCAGAGGGGCGAAATTCAATAAGAAACGGAGTGAAAAAAGCTCAGAGAGCGAAGGACCAGGGGAGAAAGAGGGACAGAACGCACCTTTGTGTCATCCCGGGAAGATTTGAAAGCCTGAGGAACAAAGGAATCACTCTCGATGGCCTCGATGTCCTTTATCCTTCGCACTTGCTCCTCCAGAGAGGTTCCCTCTGAAAACACGTTAAACAAGGGAAGCCATGAACAGAAACACACATACAGAGAAAGACACACATGTTCTCTATCACACAGTGTGTGGACCACCTTCTACGATGATCTGAAAACATTTGGATTTCCTCTAAATTGGCCTCTTCTTCCAGTATAATACTACTTGACATATACAGTAAAAGAAATCTGATAATCCCCCTATTTTAATCTTGTGCCTCCAAGAAAAAAGTATTTATGCCTTTCCAAGGGCACGGACTCCTACAAAAGGTAAAGAGGGGAAAAATACTAACAAGGTAATAGCCAGACAGTGAATTACACTCAGATAATGGCATTCTAAAATAATCAAAATATGAACACAAGCTCACTGCAGTGGAATTTCATTACAGGGAATAAATGTGATTAAGTTTTATTCAGTTCAGACCTCATGTATCGGAGAGTATACTTCTCCGGCTCGTCCAATTTCACAAAAACAGACACAAAGGGTTTCCAATAAATTGGATATAAACTCCTGGATATAAACACATCAGGATTTCTGCATATCAGATGACAAATCACTTCAGGAATCTAAAACCAGTCTTTGTGAGCGTGGGAGGGCAAAAATAGGTGTGCCGAGGAAAGTTAGTGACAGGGAGGGGGGGGGGGGAGTCTGAATGCACTCATTATTTTCTGGCTGTCAATCTTTCTACTGATCAGTCAATATTCATCCCTCTCTTTCCCATCTATCCGTCCTCTCCTGCACTCTCCCATCTCGCTGTCTGTCAATCCAGCAGGCGTCCGTGTTTCTGAGCGGCACGGATGTAGGCTGCGTCAGTAACACAAATGGGAACATGCGTAAGAGAGTAGGATATCGGAAAACTTAAGATTTTGCTCTGAAAGGTGAACCAGATTTTCACTGATTGATTATACACTGGGGCCACGATGTAACTCTTTTTGGACTGAATTAAGTCCTTTTTTAAGTTCTAAATGCCTACACTGTATCATGATAGAATACCTACAGTACCTTGTATTTATATTCCTTGAACACTTTTTACCATTGCAACCACAAATTTTGTATTCTACTAGTATTCCATTTGACAAAACAAATAAAGAGGAGAATTATTGTGAAGTAAAAGAAAAATATCAATGTTTCATATTTTTTTTGTAAATTTGTATTGTGCATCAATACTTTGTACTTGTACTGTAATTATAGCAAATGTACTGTATATGTCTGGTGTATGACATTAGCAACTTTACACATCTAAGACTGAATATGTTATCTAGCCTGGTAAAAACCAGCCCATTTGCTTCACAAAGAGGGCCTATTGAGAAACAATTGCTTCCTGGAGGCTTGGACTAAATTTTACCCAATTGCTAATGTTTGGTCATAACGTATGTAATGAGCCAGTGTCTTAAACAGTCGTGTTGCTCCGACTGTAATTTTTTTTGGAAGTATTTTCATTTCCAAATATAATAAAGACTGAATGTCTTTGTTCACAGGTCCTTGAGGTACCCCACAAGGTAAGTGAGCTTGTTATATTGCATGTTAATTTTGCAGTTAAATGTCTCCCCAACTTTATCCTTGACCCATCTATGTGTTCATTGGTCTTTGGTAATGTTTTCTGACAAACCTCAGATCTGCAGAGAAACGGCTATGGTTAAACCACACACAGGTAGTAGACTCAATTTAACCAATCAGGCGACTTTTGGTAGTTAAACTGGATTTTATTTAGAAGTATCAGAATAAAGGGGACTAAAGACAAATATATGAAACGCTATCCATATTTATACTTGAAAAACAACTTAAAGACCAAGTATCCAACCATGTATATTTTCCTTTTGCTTTACATTTATACTTTATGTTGGTCTATCACATGAAATCCCAACAAAATAACATCCAGGTTTGTAGTTGTCATGTGACAATGTGAAAAATCTTTAAGGGGTGTGAATACTTTTACCAGCATACTCAAATACAGTATGCATTTGGAGCTGATAAAAAGAATTGAATTCAATCCATTAGCAGCTATAGAAAGGGTGTCACAACACATCTTTACGGCCCCAGCGTTTAATGAATAAATGAATATTTGGTCCAGCCTTCACAGCAAAATGTCAGCCTCTATCACGCACACACTTTATTAAGCTTCATAATAGCACTTCAACAACTCTGGTCTGATTTTAATGCGCTGCAGAATTGGACAACTGACTGACGAGTTGAATTAAGCCGTCCTATGTGACAGACTATCGGCTTGTCATCCAGCACAGGGAGATGTGGCTCCAAAAATAGTCATTACCTTGACTGGGGCTTATAGATGGGAGCCTGAACACGGGCCCAATATCCTCCTGGAGACTGTGGACTGTCCTTCACACCGCAATCGTGTGTGTTTGTGTGCATATTTGAATGGAAACTCACGCTTGTGACTAACCCACAATTAATTCAGCACAATTAATTCATTTTTTCCAATTACCTTCCCATCGCTGCTGTCCTTTGAGCATGAATGCCCTACATAAACAATACCCGCACTCATCAACACACACAAACAAACCCACACACAGCATCTCGTTGGCGGATGTTTTCCGCGTGCAGAGCAGGAATCCATTAAGACCTCAGACTTTTTGACAAACACATTATTGGTAGATAAAATGACTTCCATATGCTGTTTGTCAGATGTCAGCGGGTAAAGATATGTATTTCACGAGAAAATCAAAAATAATGGACTTTGAGTGCGGGCCAAGTGAGCTCAGAGGCGGGCAAGAAAAATCAATACTCCAGCTGGGCGAGCGCACTCTGAAGCTCAAGGAGGTCAAAGTTGATATTTAATATTGACACATTATCTGGCAAATTAATTTAACAGGTCGACTGGATTGTCACCGCATTAGGAACGCTTCTCTGTCAGCGATGAGAGGAGGTTAGAGTGAAATCTGAGAGCAGGGAAGCAGTAGGGAAACAAAAGGAAGTGCAATTAAATGCACAGTAGCGGCTGCTTCATGCTGGAAATTTAACAACCTGGAGAAGGAATAAAGGTGAGAACAGCCTCATTATTAACTATGAAGCTGTGGGACAAAAAGTCCTTTCGTAATTGCATCCGCACAAACGTGTTTTGCTCTGATTTATAAAAAAAGAAGAAAAAAACACAGTCAAAAAACTCTCTCGCCATCTCATTACTGAAATAAGTAAGATAGACAGGGGTGCTGATGAGTGGCTCAAAATCAATAGGCTATTGTTCTCCCTAAATAGCTGTTTGTCCACTTCATTGATTAAGACCCAAAGACGAGGAAGGGAAATCAAACCAGCCAATGGAAACTGATTTCAGATGGTCTCCTTTAGCCCTTGAAGGAAGGAGCGTTTCTCAGCAGTAACGCTGAGACGTCAAAAGAGGGGGCTGTTCCACAGTGCATATGCACAGAACGATCTGAAGCCTTTGGGCTGCAGCGGTGTTGTCTTTGTAAACTTGACTTTGCTCGAGAGTTTGTCAATCAAGAGTAGCTGAGCTGAATATATTGCTGCTGCTGCTGATTAATTCCAGTAAGTGAGTTCACTGACGAGCCAGCTGAATTACTGCAGACCTTGTTGTTGTTGATATGTGGAAAAGATGAACAAAAGAGGAACAAACTGCTTTTTTATAAAGACATGTTTGTTAGTATTTAGGAAATGGAATGTAAAGTCGTTTAATGAACATATTAAATAAATAAGCTGTAAAAGTGTGCAAACTGTGTTCCTTAATTTATGATTGTAATGTAATTGATGTTTAGTTAAACAACATTGGGATTTGCTGAATGGTTTCTAATATAAACCAGCAGAATTACAGCACACGGGATTTCTTAAAGGGCTCAAAAATTTTAAAGACTTGTTTTAAATGTAATTTTCTTTGTATTGCTTTTCTGCATTTCTCCAAGCACAACACATTCGACAAGTTAAAAACCAAACATTTTACAAAACATCATAGCATTTTATGGTAACTGCTCATTCTAAAATGTCAGATTTTCTCGGCTCAAGTTTTTATTTTAGTCCACATGCAACTTATTTTAAGGTTTGGATTCAGAGGTTAACAATGAATTTATTGGAGAAACTTGCACAGTGATGAAGCTTTAAATATAGAACATGAAAAAACAAAACAAAAAAAACATGATGGATGGATGGATGCAGTACAAAGTAATCCCCTCCTACTAAATAATTTCCACAATAAAAATCCCAGGGCCCCCTTTATCTTCATCCATTAAATCCTTTAAAGGTATTTAAGTATGAGTGCATGTGTGGTTTTTCACTCAGTAACCAAAAATGCTTTCTTTGTTTATCACATCTAACTAAAAACCAGTTTGCATTTACTATATAAAAGCAGCATAAAAAGCTCACTGTTTAGAACAAATTATTTTTGGGACTTTTTAAAAGATCATCATGAAGAAAATGAAGCAATGACGCAAGTTCCGAAACTTTATCTACGCTCTACTGTTTTGTTTTCCCACTTATCTAAAATTGTAAAATACTTGAATCAAATTTCAAATGGCTTCCAGACTGTGCAGGAATCCTGGGATAGACGTGTAAGTTTGGGATTTCATGTCTTATCTTCACAAGTACACACTCAGCAGTGTCTCTTTAATTCCCAGGTTTCGGTAGCCATCTCTCTCCCTGTGCCGTGGTAAAAATGTGTAATTCAATGCTCAATTTAGGCCCCGTCTCAGTGGAGATTTTTTTGCCTGCTAATTGATAGAAATTAAGCCATTAATCAAGCCACTAGCCATCATTCAAGCCAGGGAAGATGAATACAAACTTTCATAATAACCACCTTCCCCATTTTAGCCCTCATTAGCATTAATTTTTAATGTAATTATGCTATTCTTTTACACTGAGCTCATAAATTACTGCTCTTTTGTTGCCGGCTGGCCTTGTAAAATCTAAAGTAATGCTTTGTAGTCTGATCTTTAAGGCAATTACTGGCTTCTTCACTCTTTTATCTCTCTGCATTTCCAATAACCTGCTCTCTAATGATTTATCTCCGCTGCCCCCCCTCGCCATCCCCATCCCTTACCCCACTCTCTCTTGTCCTCTCTCTCTGCACCAGTGGCCAAGTGCCCTGCTGCCAGCCTCCACCTCCAAAATCCCGTCCGCCTACGTTCCCCCCATCTCTTCATCTGGGAAGCATACAAACACGTGCACGGATGCTTGCCTCCACCACTCTTAACAAAAGGAGCACATTTGCTGTGTGTCAGTGCACTAACTTTGTTTACAATCTCCTTTAGTCATTTTCCAGCTTCATTAGCACAGATCCAGCTCCAGCAGTGGCGACAACATCAGGGGAACGCTGCGGTAAAGAGAGACCAGGCGCTGCATCTCGCTCTCTCTGTCTCGGCTGGTCTCTCGTGGGCCTTACCTGTAGGCTAAGCTGCTCTTGTTTATGTAACCCCTGAGCTGAGTAAACTCACACATGCATGAATGCACGCGCACACGCTCGCAAGACTTGGCATCAAACTGAGTCAAGCTTAGCAGGGCTGTGTGCTGGGGGCGATAGAAGGGCTTCGGTCTGGCCCTGTTCTCAGCAGCAGCATCCTGCCTGCGTCGGAGTCTTTAATGTGCGATTCTCCGGGCCCAAACAACAGGCTTCTGCAGTGCATGCCTGGGAACTGGACTAAGCAGTAACAGGAAAAAAGATGGAGCTGCTTATTAAAATATGTCTGAAGACATTTGCTGATCTACACTAAATGATTTCATATGGATGAGGGTTGACGTTTCTCCAACTGACGAAGGACGGAAATCAAGAAACTGAAGCCTTGTGGCGTTACAGAAAGGCTTGCACCTCTTACAGTTCTTCTGTTTTTTTAAAAATTTTATTTTATTTTAGGTCACACTTAAATGCTTCATAAATCTCACATGATCAGATAAAAATAACCTGAGTGAACACAAAATGAACTTCTCTAATGATAACCAGACCTTATATGAAAAGTAATTAGCCTCCAAGCCTAATGACAGGTTATGCCACATAACCAGTTTTTACATCGCTGTGCAGGAGCTTCGACCCACTCTCCTCTGCAAAATTACTCTGACTCAGTCATATTAAATGGTCTATTTAAGGTCCTGTCACCGCATCTCATTGTGATTTAATTTGGGACTTTGACTAGGCCATTATTTTTTGTTTTTCTGAGTCATCCAGGTGTGAGATTACAGATGTGGAACTGATAGCCAAGATAATCGTATCAATTACAGCACGATTCCTGAAGCAGTCTCAGAGCATCACGCTACCACCGCCATGTTTGATCATAAATGTGATGCTGTTTTTCTGAAATGCTTTGTGCAGGAAGCAAAGATTCAAGATGCAAATAGAAGAAGGTGTGCATGAATACCCTGAGTGGACCTTAGCAAATGGGACATGAATTCAAAACTGAATGTTATCAATGTTATTAATTTCAGACTAGAAAAAGAACAACATGACAAAAAATTTATAGCATTCATGTCAGTGAACAATGAATTTAAACCTCTGGCCAGAGCTGCAAGTGCAGAGTTTTTTTTCCACAATAAAATAAAAATGTGAACATTAGGATGCTCACATATGGTTGTATTGCAACAATGACTTGTGATGCTGTTTTTTTGACACCTGCCTGAAATGCGTGGTGGCCAGGGTCAACGGGTCATGCTAAATTAAGGAAAACTCCACCAGCGTGAGCCAGATGTCCTGAGTCTGTCCCAGAGGAGCGCCTTTAGATGTATGTATGTGTTTGTAAGCTGGAATATGAGTGGGGCGATGTCCAATGACAGAGCAGGTGGCTGAGCTATTCTAATTTGAGCTCCCATGAGACCGCACACACCAAGCACGGTTACTTATACATCTTATACCGACCCCCTCTTTTAAAAACGCTGCATGTGTCTGCAGCCGTGCTATAGTAGCTAGGCTCTATTTAGCAAAACAGGCCAAGTGATCCCATGTGGTGCTCACCTTGTTATCAGTGTCAAACGGTCTCTGTGGATTTCTGTCAAATCCTGTCACGATCATCAAGGCCTGTCACAAATACTCTGCTTTCATAGTGAAAACCTTTATTGGAACAATTTAGAGCAAAGACTATAATATGTCAAAAATGTTGCCTTGAGCATTATTTAACCTCAGGCTTATATGATCTTATGTGATATCTGTTTGGCATCAGGAAATGAGGAGCAGCTGGGGACTGAGTGTCTCAAATACACACACTTCTGTCCCATCTTCTGCTGATAGTAATCTTCCACTCTGCAGTCAATAAAGGTCTGAATGATGAATTAAAGATCCAAATAACCTGCTAATGACAGGATGACATGGCAGCCACGCGTCATGCTCAGATATCGGCGTCCAAATCTCTGCTGATCCCTCTTTACTCACCGCTTCTCTCTCCTCCGTCACTCAGCTGAATCCCTCCCATTATCAGACCCCATCTTTATTCAACAATACTGTTACAGCAGCTCAATATGAAGGTCTGGCTTCACTTTGAAGTAAATCTGCCATTCGTCGACTGTCACATTAATGAATATTATTCATTATAAAGCCGGTCACTTTAGTGGAGCTGGTCATTTTACCCTTGACTTCCTGTTGACAACCAGCAATTTAAAGTAATTTTCCACTCATTCTCTTTAAAGAAATATGGTTTTATGACATAGTTCTTAACTCTCGCTCACAGGACACTTCTTTTTGTTTGTTTTATTATCAGTGTCCTCATGGGTTTTAGATGGCTTTATGGTCTCTGGTGGCTTTTCGTGTTCAGTCCTGTTTGTTAAGTGACAATATTTAAATTTAGTCGTGGTGTTTTTCGCTTTGGTTTGATTGCATAAATATCATCCGAAGTTGGCGGCATTAGTCTGTGCCAAGCAGATATCTTTTGCACAAACAATTTGTGGAACATAGGCTACAGATGCGGTCCTGCATAGCATCAAGAAAAATGTTGGCCCACTTTGCTCTTATTTCCTAACCCTTACCTTAACAAAAACTTCAATGAGAAGTCATTAAATTATTCATTGTTTATTGTGCTGTGTGCATTTGTGAACTGTAAAACAAACAAACAAAACAGAAGGTACTTCACATAGACTGCAAAGGACTTTGGAGGGTAGGTACTTGGAGTGGTGTTTAGGGTGTGCAGTGTCATACTATTATGCAAGTTTGATAGGCACTGTGCTGTTGGCTCGTCTCACAAGACACCATTCTTGAGGTTTGCGTAACCTTGACAGAGTTTTCATGATTGAGGGTGATTTCACCCCTTCACCATTTCCTACTTTTGCTTTTTTAAGTAGCGGCTGAAGTGTACCAAGAAAAGTTTCAAAGTGACAATGCGTCAATTTGCCACCACTTTGGAGAGGTTGGCTTTGAAAGCGTATTATTTGAAGTAATATTTTATAATCTTTTCACTCACTACTGTAACGAAATGTAAATATTTGACTGTAGAAAATAGGATCAACAGAAGGAAGCTACTCAATTTTTTTTCAAAAGAGTCAACAGACCCAATTGAGATCTAATCTATAATAAGTGGAATATGGTGTAGTCTAAAATATTTAGGGAAGAAAAAAAATACAATTAAATTTAAGTTATACATGACTATGCCAAGAGAATTAACTGATTTTAAGAAACCGCTTTAAGCTTAAAGGTACCAACAGGAAGTAGGTTGAGATGAAATGGCAGTTTGTGGATACAAAAAGGGGATATTAATTAGTGAAGGGGCAAATTGACCCGAGATGGTCCTGACTCACTTCGCTGACCTGCCAGCACAGTGATGACTGCAAACATGAAGAGCTAACCAAAACCAGCTGGGTGAGCTTCTCTTACACACGTGTGTATCTGTGTTCTTGAGAAAGAGGAAAAAAGAGAGAAGCATGAGTGTTAGTCGATGTCCTCAGTCTGGGCAGCGTCACAGAATCTCGTTAAACTGCGACGTTTTCACAGGCTGAGCGGTGAAGCGTTCAAGATATCACAGCTACTTTCTGTGTGAACTGTTTGCAAATGGGTAAGGGCGGGGTTCCTTGCTTTATTAAATTTTGTTTCCCATTTGTCCCAATTTGACAAAACACAACACAAAAGCAAGAATTGCCAAAAAGTTTTTGAATGTCAGGATAAACTCAATGTTTTTGTATATAGTCACTATTACATCTTTTTTATTAAGTAAAGTCTTGTTTTAGTGTGATTAGAAATGCAGCATCCGCCCTGCCCTTTACCAGAAATAACAAGCATTTGACTGCATTAACTTGATTTTAAACCGGGCTGCGTGTGTGTGTGTCGAATGTATGCGTGAGTGTGTAAGTGCAGCGGGAAAAGTGCACCGGTCTCCATTTTTCAATCCCAGGCTGGTCAGCAGCTCTTTCAAGAACAACTCTATAATTAGGGAAACACCAAGCAACTAATTACTTAATTGGAGCAAGGTCCTCAAAATGAAAATGATGTAATCAGAATCCTGGAAATGGATTCGATTTTAACAGACTAACACATGAATGTCAGCACACACACACACCCGCACACACACCTCGTGACCTACAGTCGTCTTGACAAGTACCCATCAAGCAGCCAACTCTTTCCCCTTAGTTGAGTTGTAATTGATTCTCCCTTCGCTGGCTCCTGGCAGCCTCTGTATATGTGTGTGTCCTTTCTGTGTGGTCTGCTACAAACTATATAAGTAAAGGTCATGGTCATGCATGTGTGCGTGCACGTAGTGTCTGAGTAGTAATTAATTAGGTAAATGTTGCCCACCTCCTCTCCGGATGACCTCAGTTGTGGACTAACAACCTTGGCAATGAGTTGAACATAACTCTCCTTTAAAGGAAGTCATGTAAAATCTTAACGTACCTACAGTGACAGTGTTATTTGAATGTAAATCCATAAATTTCTTCATGGTCTATAAAATAGGATGTAAATGCATGAATGAGTGAGCAATAAATGAGTGAATGAATGAATGAATGAATGAATGAATGAATGAATGAATGAATGAATGAATGAATAAGTAAAATGTCATTTTCGGATATCCTTGAAATCTAGCAGATGTGCAAGTATGCTCCATGGCTCTGTTAGTATAAACTTCAGGAGGAGCTAATTCTAAATAGGTGGTCAAAGAAGACCCAAAAAGTGTACAAATACATTATTTGTATTTTGAAGCAGAAGAGAAGCACATACTTTTTTTTAAGTAGGTATTGGCAAATATGACATTTTTATGGGAAGATAACCATCAAAAATGCTATTGTATTGATGTATAAACAGTTTTTAAATTCAGAAAGACTAACATGTACTAGTAGTCTTGAGGTACACATGTTAAAAAGTACTATATGTTTTAGAGCTTCCAGTCCATGTGGAGCATCACTGGAAGATTTACAAGTTGTTTAAATTGTTAGGCTACCTGCTCCGGATAAGTCAGCAGTCAGCTGCTTAGCAGACATCTAAATTGTAACATGCCAAATTAAAAATTTTAACAAATTAAAATTTTTAAATAAAGCTGGATAAAATAAGAAGATGTTAATGTTTCAAAAACCTTATGTGTTTGTTCTGATAACGTCAGTCGGAAAATTCCTCTCTGGACTTTTATTAGAAGGTGATAGAAGGTCAAGCAAGGGGCAGGCCAGCTAGAAAAGGGGACTGGAAAGCATTCAGATCTTAGTTATATGCCTTAAAAATGCATCAAGCAAAAATAAAAATTGTGTGTTAGTTCCATAGTTATTTCCTGCCTTAAATAGATACTTTACTTGTATGCAGCATAATCCATAGTATGACATAATTGGTGGGTGTTTTAAATAGATACTCCACTGTCACACTTCATTATCAATACACATTGTCTGGGAAATGTTCAGAACAATATGCACCGAGGGAGTCATCTACTCTGTGCCTGCTGGTGTTTGAGGACAGGCACAGATAAGCCAGTTATCTGAAGTCCTGTCCGGTCTGACACTGCTGGTTGTATTTATCTTAACCACTGAGTCTCAGCTGATTTTTCACATATTTTTGTCCTCTTAAACTGGCACTTAAAAAAGTTTTCCTTCACAAGTTTCTGGGGCCATCTTGTGAATCTTAATTTTTCAACCTCAACAAAGATTTGTCTAATATTAACTAAAACCACCTCTTTTTATGCTAGAGCATTTGATTATACCTGATGTACTGTGTTAATGTTTGTCTTACAAATATTACAATTATTACAAACATTAATGTCTTCCTATTACAAACAACATATTTATATTTATGCTTAAATATAACAACATGCTAAAGTTACTTGTAAGTTTCAGGGAATTTACATAATTGCCGTAAATACAATGAAAAGTTTCAAATTTCAATGAAACCTTTTAGGATGTTTACTTTAAATAATTAAATCAATAATTAGATTAAATAAATAATAATAAATAAATAATGTCACCCTTCTTATAGCAGTGTTTTTGCAAACTGCAACATCACTGCTTTATTTGTTCATAAAATTCTCACCTTAAAACATATATGAGGGTCCCCACAGGGGGACTAAAGCACAGCCACACAAAATCCTAAGAGACTTCTAATGTCTCATGACAAACCCAGCAGGGGCCAACACATGGCCAGGGGCCTCCCCAACATGTCAGCACTCTGACCTGCAGCAGTCTGTGGGTGTGTCTAATCACAGGAGTCTGTCCACCCTGTCAGGCAAAACCGACCAGACTGTTGCTGATCAAGTCCAGATATGTGTCAGCCCCTGTGTGTGGGGGGGATGTGCAGCCTTTTTCATATGTTGATATGTTGACAATAGTCTGGAATATAAATCGAAACAACCTTGAGAAAAAAAAATCAATAACATATTATTGTTTTTATTTAAAACCAAACAGTAAAAATTTGTCCTACTGCTACACACACACACATACACACGCAAAACAAAAAAACAATTTGATATTTTAATTTAAAAACCAACTAAATGTAATCTTTTTCATGTAAGCATCCTTAAAAATACTATGGGTTTAGCTATTCTGATCTACCTAGAGTAAACTGGATATATAACCAGCTGGTTATTTAGTAAGGCTACCTGCTCCAGTTAACTATGCAGTCAGCTACTGGACCGAATGGCAGACTAAGAGAATGAGTTCAATTTAGTATTAAATACAAATCTATAAGGTAAAAAACAAATACAAAGTTTAAAAAAAATGCTTTTTTAAAATCAGTCTAATAGAAGATCTTATTAGGTATCTGATATCTTCTACAAAGTACCCATAAAATGCTTTAAGCTGGTCACTCTTTGGACATTGGTTTACTGACAACAGGTTAATTGATAAGGGTAACGCAAGAAACAATTACAAGTGACAGAGGGTGAAAGGTTTTTGTCAATCATCTGCCTGGTTGACCTGGATGAAGTCAGTGTAAAAAGGATACATGGTCAATTTCTGAGTAACGTAGCCCATGGCACAGATAGCTCCCCACTGTTATCGAGTTAAACATGTCATTCCATAGTCACCCTTACAGAAACTATCAAGTCATGGCTTCCTTTCCTGTGGCTGTGACAGCCACCATGGGCAGCATCGGCATCCCATTAGTCCGGGACAAGGGGGATGGGAGATCAAATGGGGTTAGGAGAATTCGGCATTCACCACGACTCGTTCACGAGACCAGCAGCGCTCAGGACAGGAGGTCAACTAATCACCTTGCTGTGCCATTTCCGAAGGGATGAAGGTGGGGGGGGATGTGAGGAGTAAGCGGGAAAAGAAAATCAGCCTTAAATTTGCCGTGATGAAGAATCAATAAAGCAGTAATTGCTTTACTTATTACCATGCAATGAAACAAATTGGGGGGAGAAGGGAGGCAAGCAGAGGGCTGGCATGCAGCATGAACGCTGGGGCTTTTTTCCCCCCCGGCTGCTACGTTTGGAGATGAGCACAGAACGGAAAAGGAAAGGAGAGGAAAGGCATTTGGGCTTCAGTGGGCCAAGGCAAGGAAAAAAGGTCTCCTCGTGATAATTAAATCTTCTCACACTGATTTTCTGCCAAATTTATTTCCCCAGGGACCATAACTCTGATTCAGTGCTTACAAGCCATGCATAACTAATCATTTCAAGGGTGGGGTGGGGGACCACAAACCTGAATGAATAGGAAGAAAAAGAAGGATAGCTACACTCAATCCCAGGCTTTATTTATCCCTAAATCAGTCCTGATTTAGACATGACAAAAAGTCAGATATAACCCTGACTGTTCTTCAGTAATATTGTGTTTGAAAAAGATCTTTAAAGTGATGGTGTAATTGACCGTCAGTGTGCTCAATTCGCAGTGCTGTACTGGCAGAGAACATCCTTTAATTCCTGGAACAAATAGAAGCCATGAAGCCAATGAAGTGTCGGTTCAATACTCCTCTGACTGTTCCTGGCATGATTGTGTTGAACATAATAACACAACAAATAAGGCCATTTATCTGAAGTAACGACAGGAGATGAGGCCAACTCCACTAATCAATACACAGTCGATACAAACCAGATTTTCTTACATCAAAATCACTGAGACGGATCTTTCTTCAGCTCGGAGTGCACAACAGCAATACAGTGCCTCCCTCGAGTCCAGCGGTAGATCATATAGCCAGTAGAAAGACAACAGTTTAAAACTGGTATATCCTTTATTCTGAGAGAGTATAAAATAAACTACACACACTGGCCACTTTATTAGCCACACCTTGCTAGTATCGGGTTGGACCCCCCTTTGCCTTCTGTATTGTTTTACTTCCTGACAGCAGAGATGATTCATGAGAGTGCCAGAGATTTTGGTCCATATTGATATGACAGGAACACATTTTCTGCCACTTGCTTGCTGCACATTCATGATGTGAATCTCCTGTTCCTCCACACTCCAAATGTTTTTCACTGGATTGAGATCTGGTGACCCGTGACCTCAAGAAACCAGTTTATGATCTGATCTTAGTGACGTGGTGCATTATCCTGCTGGTAGCAGTCGCCAGAAGTAAGTTACAGTGTGATCAAAAAGCTATGGGCATGATGAGAGACGATATTCATATAGGCTGCTTCAACAATGACAGAGTGTGTCACACTAAACTCAACAAATTTATCTATTGATAGCTATACTAGGTGCAGCCGGCTTGGAATAAGTGTAATATGAAGATTGTGACCCAGCATTTACCAAGGGGCAGTGTGATGCCAGGAATGTGTAATTAACAGGGACGTTTGGTCATTTTTAAAATTTATCTTGAAAATTTTTGAGTCAGTTTGAGTGTGACTGATATTCTTCTACGACAGTGTTTTATGTGCTCTTTCCAATATTTGTAGTTGAGGTGTTGCATAACTCCACTAAGTCAAAAATGAAACAAATTAATGTACATCGAGACCATCTACGAGTCGTTTTGAATTATTTAGTTGCTCCTGTGGAACAAAGGATATAACAATCCCAAATGAGCAAATAGATTCACTTGATTTTTTTAAGGGATGTGATGTCAATGGATGTCCCCTATATTATAATATACTGTAGGGCCCCAACATGTGCCAGGAATATTTTCCAATGAACGGCTAATGGAAGAAAATGTTCACTTCCACCAGTGGCTAATGCCAAGTAAGTTAACTTTGAATTATTGTTTGCAATCTTTGGATGCTCCGTCTTATTTAATTTCCTACTAGTTTAGACCATCAGTGTTGTAGTAAAACACGTGATCATACTCGCCAGGAAGACAAAAAGAGTTATAGCAGTTCTCTACAGTTTGAGGACCATCTATGTTACAGAATTGTGTCAGCTAATGAGACAACTTCCTTCCAGATCTTTACAATAAGAGCCTTAAGCAGTATCCTCTATGCTCATAAAAACATAATGATGAGAATGCATTCCTTGTTCTGGCTGCTGATGCTAAATAATCCCTGACAGTTATAATGTTATACAGACAACATTATGTGTGCATTGCTGATTAGAGAAATTAGATGCTGAGGAATAATACTAATCGTAAAAGTAATGTTGAGAAAACACAGTTTGGGACTAGTTCAAGTCTTAAGTTCTTATCAAATGTCAGCTGTACTTGTGATGAATGGGAAAACGGTCGATTTCAGAAGTGTTCTTTAGCCTTCTCTACCGCTGCTGTAATTTTTATGTCTTTTTATGTAACAAACTGTCCAGCAAGTGCACAACAGCAGCACGGCAAAATTCAAACAATCTCCCTCTTGAATCCCCGTGTTTTAGTTAATGTGAAGAGATCACGGACACCGGATTGCTCATGTTTACCAGCACTTGAATTTCACTGCTTGTCCTTCAAGCCACGCGGCTCGGCGAGGTAGCGTGGCACGCCACACCGTGGCCCCGGTAATTAAAACATTTAAAGCAGAGCTAGCCCCCCCCTGTGCTCCTCGGGTCTGATATGGGGGTCACGCGCCTGTAGATTCTAATTTGCGCTCCATTTGTATTCATGACAGGCATGTGCTAAATATTTAACAGCAGCCTGGCAGGAGTTTTGTATTGTTAGGCTTTCCAGGTCAAATAATTTGATTTCAAGGCAGATTACATTAAGCGTCAATGTCCAAGCCACCGCTCTCACTTGCCTCTCATTTCCTGTTCTTTTATTACAGCCAAGATAGGCCAGAACTGAAGGAACATGGCCGTGGATTATACAAGAGCTTGTTAGCCATGGATTAGTTATTATTTTCAATTAGAAAAAAGGGATTGCATCATTTACTTCATGCACACACACCCACATTATCATTGCATGTTTGCGAAGAGGAAATTTTAGCTGACTGCCAAACTGCTCAGTAGAGCATTCAAACAAACGACGGCGCAGACACACTTTTCCTAATGACATTATATTCCAGTAATAATTAATTGTCTTTAACTGAGATATCCATCCGCTTAGCAAGGAGTGTGGACTCTGATTCTGTCGTTTTAAGGTAGGAAACCAGAGCCAGACATTTTCCAGTTTCAGGCAAGGCCCTGAGGTGATTGACAACAGAGCTAGTTAAACGGTGATGAGGCGTTAATGGATGCTGGGTCGAGAAGGAGGGGGGATAGGATAGCGGGTGGGGGGTGTTGCGGTTGAATATTTAATGGTCATACAATTCCTGAACACAGACACACACGCGCACAAGCACACACAGGTACACATCCAACCCATGACCTGTCCTACGCACCACGTAATTAGGGAAACAGTCCTTTCGTTTAACAGTCAAAAGAGCAAACGGTAGGTATACTATATTCCCCTAATGATATGGGTTAAAGAGCTATTATACGTCTCATTAAAATATATGATCTCCCAATCTGGTGGCAGTTTGAGGTAATGGGGACAGAGCAGGTATGAGGCTAAGATATCATCTGTAGGCTATAGGCTAGTGTCCAATCCATATCTACATGATTCTGTATTTTACAGAAGGGCAGCACAGATGAAAAGACGTTTCTCTCAGAGTCTCACAAATGACACACCGGGCTGAGGTTTCACACACTGAGTGTATGTGTGTGTGTGTGTGTGTGTGTGTGTGTGTGTGTGTGTGTGTGTGTGTGTTTGGAGGCTTTTTAAGGAGCAGATTCCAATGAAGCTGTGTTACACTTTACCCTGAAATCTAAAAAGAGAAGTTGTTCAATTAGGGCAGTATGACATCCGGAAAACACATTGTGTCATTATAAGTTTATTCTGCAATGATGAAATAAGTCAAAATTTACCTACATTTTCCTTCTTCTCTATTTTTTCCCTACCTTCACAATGTTTATACCACTAACTATAGGCCTTAGCAAATCTGTGTCTAAATTTCACATCAGATGTAAGCATAAGACAGTGAAAGTTGATCCAAATGGCCAAAATCCTTTTGCCTGTCAATGTTGAGCAGATCTCGAGAAAACTAATTTCAAAATAATTGTTAATATAAAGTATTACAGAACATGAAAACAATTGTGTTAAATTAACATAACTTCCCATTGAGGTTTACGTTACCGTTCCTTGTTCAATAAGCTTTGAACAAAGTTAAAATATGTAAACTTGGATGGAGAGAGTCAGAAGTTTGAAAATAACAAAATCATGGCAACTAAACTGGAGGCTCTTTCAAAATACGTACAACATACATTATTGTACAGCCATGTTGAATAATTTACTTTCAAAAGAATGATCCAAGTAAATCTCTGGTTCTCGGTTAAGTGCAATAGCACTTCAGGAAACACTGTTTGTGTATGTATGACTTAAGAAATGTTCTTGCTTGAGTATAAGAATCAAAATCAAAATAACAACAGATACTATAAATAATAAAACTGCAACAATCAAGAAGGGTTTCTACAACATTTCCATTTCAGAAATCCCACACTTTTCCAAATTCGCTTATCTAGATTTGTCACCATGTTTTTAATTATATTAGCAACATAGTAAAATGCCATTTCACTTTGTTTGGCCATTTGGAGAAACATGCATATTATACAAACTATAATGCTATTTAATGTTGGATCAGGAAATCCAACATTAAATACAGGTCCTTCAAATCACAGTTTACAATTCGCAAAATTTCAAAATAGGGGAACTTCAATCTTTTCTACTGGCATCTAAGCCCTAACCAGTTTGAAATGTTTGGGTGCCGTTTAAAATCCAGAATTATAAGTATTTAAATGACAAAAAAGTTTGTGGAAATTTCTGTTTTTATTTTAGAATAGGTGTTTAACTATTAGTAACTCAAACACTAAAATAATTAATGAGTTGTGTGAAACTCAAGTTGCGATGTGGCAAATTAAAAATAGAAGTCATTATCTAAACACACATCAAGGTTAAAATGTTATTTGTCCCCCCCAGAAAAATAGATCTCTATGATTCAGATAAATGAATAGGGCGTAAACATTTTCTACTCTCAATAAATAATGTTGTATACGTATCCATACTTGGAAAACAACTAAATCAAATTCTATATTTTTACAGAGATTTCAACTAATTAATGGAAACAATTTTATGGTGGGATATTAGTATAATGAATAAATAAGCAAGTTACAAGTAAAATAAGAGCTAATTAATAACTACATAAGTAAACTTAGAAAACAAAAAACAGGGCACAGCAGCAGGTACTCCTCAGATAAAACAGGGTAAATTGTTATTTTTAGAAAACTAATCATACAATAATGGTTTTTATTGTGTCAACTGAGCTTTTATAAAGTTCCCAGTTAAAGTAGAGTCCAAACAAACCAGCTGTGTAACTTTGGCAGTGATTCCATCTTATTATAGCTGGGTCACCAAGTTAGCTTGAAGACCCCTGGGCAAACAAACTGCATTTCTAAGCTTTAATAGCCTAAACGAGGCATAAAACTAACAAAGGAATCCTACACCTCGCTCATTCTGACCCCCTTTCATTTCCTACGCTTCCTATTTCAACCACTAGCATCATCTGGCTGCTCTTAACCAGAGAGCCAAACATTCCTTTTAAGTAGCGACTACTTTGTTAACTGATGACCACGGGGTCAGTTATTGATCCTCTTCTTCCTCCCTCCCAGTAAACCTGGCTGATAACCCCCCCCCAATCCCCTCTCTCTTCTCTCAGGGCTCAGCAGTACGCGGTTTGCTACAATAATAGCTTGCATATTATAGCATCCACATGAATCAGATCTCAGTGGTTTCGATTAGGGCTAAACTAACTCAAATGCACCGACGGTCTAGGATGCGGATCTATTTATGAACAAGGAGTGTAGGTGGTAGCGTTCACTTCTCCCCTCCGTTCTCTTTAAAAGGATTTCTCATTTCAGTTGACTTAGCAGTTCAAGTGCAAACTTTGCAGTCGTGCTGACCTCTGAGAGGCCCTGCAGGGAGTGAGGAGACCCCTGGTGATCTGCTGTTTAGCATCAGCAGTGGTCCAACTCTTCAGTTTTAGTGTGCTTGGAGGAAGGGCAGAAGAGGATGAAGCTGCATGGTTCTGATAGTGCATTGAGGTACTTGTGATGGAAGCACTTGTTTCTTTTGCAAAGAAAGAGGGCCATCAGGGTCACTTTAAATTGCTTCTCTAAACTTCCTTCGCGTGAAGAAAAAAAAAAGCTTATGAGGCATAAAGCCGATTGTTTTTTGTAAGAACTTTGCTTAATAAACGGCTACGCAGAAAAAGAAAGACAGTCACAACTTATTCTATGTCTCCTTGCAGATGTGAAGTGAAGAAAAGTGAAAAGGTTGGATGCACCTTGAAAAAGGCACAAATCACTGACAGGGAGAAATGAAACTAGTAGATCATTTGCTGGACAAAAGAAAGGGAGAAAGTATTAAAACTATTCATGAAGAAAGAGAAGATGGAGCTCCGAGACAAAGAAAAACAAATTACATTAACTTGAATCATATCGAGACTGGACAGAAAAAATGGCAAAAAAAAAAGGGAGGAAGGGAATAAGTTATTCCTTAAATAAGTGAAAGAAAAAGAAAGTGCAGGGCTAATTAGTTCCTTATAGCTGCGCTTTCATTTGGCTAAAAGGTCAGCTAACTTTAAAGGTCACACTGCCACCGATTGTACAAGGAAACACACACACACAAAAAACCCCACAAAGAGAGACGGAGTTAAATCCAGCAACATCAACACAAACACAAACTAGGACAAATTACAGTGCGACACATATCTGTGTGGGCGTGCACATAGACACTTGTGGTACATTTGATATTCTCATTTATATCATATCCTGGTCAGTCAAGGGACCTGGGTCATTATTCTATCTGAGGACTTTTATTACTGTTAGTATATCCACTGCAAATTACTCTTGACTTTATTTAAATGTGCATCAAGATAATCTTGAGGCAGTGTGTGTGTCTGTGTGTGTATAACCGATGCTGCTGGTCGTGAAGGAGCTCGACTGAATTTATTACCTGCAATGCTAAGCATGTTTCTTCCTTTCTGCCTGCATTTCCATGCAGATCACAGCTGTTCTAATAAAAACTACAGACTGTAATCAGCATCCCTGAATTTGTGGCTAGCGAAGTAGAGGTGAAGTGTAAAAGCAGTATCAGACATCGGTTGTTTTATAGAGACTGAATGAGACATATTTAAATCCAGTTTTCATTGATTTAAATGTTAGCAATTTAACATTATGTTTAATTCTCATACAACAGATGCTAATTTGATCTACAGTTTATACTTATGGATTTTTGAAAGGGATCACACTTTAAACAAACCTGACTTGCACCAAAAAAAAAAATTTCAACCTTAGAACAAAAAAAAAAGAATCGTTGGAAATTGCTTTAAAGGGTTTTTTATTATTTATGCATTGCTTTTTATTATTTGGTGGGACTACAGACAATATAGTCCAGGTTCATTGCTAAATTGACCTTCTGAAACTAGCCTGTGACGCTAACAATGATGTTAGAGCTAATGCTCAATTTATTTGAGAAAACACAACAGATCCAAAATATTGCAAAAATTCTCCAGCTGTCTACTTTGTTTCTGTTTTGAAATAGTTACAACTGTTGAACTAATATTACTTTAAAATAAGTTAATTGTTTAATATTGTTATTTTTGAGAAAAGTTATAGCAGCTAAAAGGAAACCAGTGATTTACTATTGACATATTAGAAGTAGAATGAAACAACCAAGGATCAGTTAAAAAAACAAAAAAACAAAAAGGGATTAAAAGCTTTATATTCTCATGCTAGGTTGGTTGGAGATCATTTTCCATTAATCTTTATAAAGAGCGGTGAGCAGACATAAGGGGCTGCACCGTGTAGGAGTGGTTAGCATTACTTATATGCAGCAACAGTTTCTATGATTTCTTCAGGGTTTTTCTCCCTCAGTCAAAAACATGCGTGTTAAGGTAATTGGGGCCTGCCATGACATTCTGAAAAATTCACCAAATGCACAATTCTTGTGAAATAGTAAAAGGTAAGTAGTATTTCAAAAGAGCAGAAGAAATCTTATGTTTTTTGAACAATAACATTTGTTGTTAATCTGTTGCTAAGAGACGAGCACGTTTTCTGGTAACCAAGTGCCATGAAGTAAACATCTGATTTTTACTTTTGAAAAATTTACCAACTGTAAATTTCCTGTTTCTAAGCAGATAAGCAGTATTTCAAAAGAGCTCATGTTTTATAAACATTTATTAATATGGTGTTAAGAGATGAGCGGACTGCCACGAAGTATAAATCAGATTTTTACTCTTGTGTTGTTTTATAATATATTCATCACCAATGACAAAATAAAAACAAAACATTTTTACTTTTCTGATAAATTCACCAAATGCACAAATCTTGTTAAATAGTAAGTATTATAAAGTACGATAAGTAGTATTTCAAAAGAGCAGAAGAAATCTTATGGTTTTTGAACAATAACAATATTTATTGTTAATCTGTTGCTAAGAGACGATCTCATTTTCTGGTAACCAAGTGTCACGAAGTAAACATTAGATTTTTACTTTTGCAAAATTCACCAAATGTAAATTCCCCTGTGTCTAAGCAGATAAGCAGTATTTCAAAGGAACTTATGTTTTATAAACAATAATATTACTTGTTATTAATTTGGTGTTAAGAGATGAGTTTTTTTCTGTTATCGAACTGCCACAAAGTAGAAATCAGATTTTTACTTTTGCGTTAAATATCTGTTTTGTAATATATTCACCACCAATGACAAAAAAGAAAAACCTTTCTTTCCATTTGGTGAATTTCTGAAAAATTCACCAAATGGACAATTCTTGTGAAGTAGTATAAGATAAGTAGTGTCACAAAAGAGCAGAGGAAATCTGATGTTTTTTGAACAATAACAATATTTGTTTGGTAATTTGTTGCTAAGAGACGAGCACGTTTTCTGGTAGCGAAGTGTCAGGAAGTAAACATCTGATTTTTACTTTTGCAAAATTTACCAACTGTACATTTCTTGTGTCTAAGCAGATAAGCAGTATTTCAAAGGAACTTATGTTTTATAAACAATAATTAAATGGGTGTTAAGAGATGAGCATTTGTTTCTGGTAACGAACTGCCACAAAATATAAAGCAGATTTTTACTCTTGTGTTGAATGTCTATTTATAATATTTACCACCAATGACAAAAAAAAAAAGTTTTACTTTTCTGAAAAATTCACCAAATGCTCAATTCTTGTTAGATAGTAAGTAGTATAAGGTAATAAGTAGTATTTCAAAAATCTTATATTTTTTGAACAATAACAATATTTGTTGTTAATCTGTTGCTAAGAGATGAGCGTGTTTTCTGATAACCAAGTGCCATGAAGTAAACATCTGATTTTTTTACTTTTGCAAAAGTGAAAATCAAAAGGCAGTGCATTAACAGTAGCACAAACATTAGCAGTGCTCATGTTTGTGCTAATGAACAATGTTCAGTAGCCCTGCTAATGTTCATTAGCCCTGCCCACAAACAGGGCAGTACAGACAAGAGGCTCATAGAGTGTGTAAGTGTGTAAGTCTCAAGTATCTGCTCAGTTCTCCAAAACATAACCTGCTCTGACATTTTGGGACATGTCTGCTCCCGCTGCGTTAACAGCCAGCTGTTAGCTGGCTGGGCGCTCCAGGTTCGGTAGACCAGAGGAGAACGCCTAACTCCTGGCACATTGTCATAAAAACTACCGCTAGCTTTCCCCAATGAGTGGAAGTTAAACACCCATATTATTCAGACAGATAATATCTAATTGTAAAATGTTTGGTTTACTAAAGTATTTCATTTATTCTCTAGCAAATCAATTTGATTGATTAAAGTTTAGCCTTCAAACATACTAGGTTTATTTAACTGTAATGACTTATCCGAGATTTGGAGAGTATTATATATGAAAATGAATAATTTGCTTATATTTATTCTTGGTAGAAATGTGCAATACTTGTTTGAACATTTTAGAATCAAACTAAGAGATTTCTTTTTTTTACTATGGAACAGCCTTTATAATAAAAGGTTAAGAATAATACAGAAATCAGGAGTAACACATGACTAAAAAACAAACTTTATGTCCATTGTTTTTGTCTTCGCCACTCTTTGCTTCATGCTGTCACAGTTGCTAGGCAACATGAGTTAAGCTGAGGTGGACCTGTCCAAATTCACAGCTTTTCTCTTCCGGTCTTAGTTTATTCACGGCCTTGGAAGGACCCGGTCTACGTAGACCGATCCTTCGAAGGATGCAGACCTTGAATTCGGACACAGCTAATGTAAGACAACATGTTAGTGAGGCTAATATTAGCATTTTGACCAATTTTAGCTTATACACTAATTTTGACATACTGAACAGAGTACAAAGAATAGAGTCCATGTTACTCAACATGCTTGTGACGTTCCACATGCTATTGAGTACATTGTAGCTTACGTTAGCATTGATGCTAATTTTTAGCATCAGATCGCTGGGTTCCAACCGACAGGCACACTTTGGCAGGTCCGGTTTAAATTTCTTCAGAAATTTTCTAGTTGTCCATACTATTGCCTTTAGGAA
The DNA here is from genome assembly GCA_903066825.1 of Alfaro cultratus. Taxonomy (NCBI): domain Eukaryota; kingdom Metazoa; phylum Chordata; class Actinopteri; order Cyprinodontiformes; family Poeciliidae; genus Alfaro; species Alfaro cultratus. Next base: position 94,830 of record CAEFZX010012136.1, on the reverse strand, counting down.
TGTATTTACTATTGACATAGTAAATGTCACAGGGTGAACCCTGTGTGTATCCCCACCTCTGGCCTATCACTTGTGTTCCTGAGTAAGAAATGTAGCTATGCTAAAAGTCATCTAGCAACACAAGCCATGACCCTAACAGGATTAAGCTGGTATAAACATTAAAGAATTAATATACAATCTGGACTGGAAATGGACTAAAAAATATAAATGTCTTACCTGACTTGCAAAATGTGCTAAATTGATGTTTTTGTCCATTATTGTTGACCTAACAATTAGATTTTTATTTGCACACAATTTTTGTTTGTATAATATAATTTTTAAGAATAGATTTATGTGTTTGTGGATCAAAACTACTCTCATTTATCACCCTGGGTCCATTTAAACCTGAATTTTGACACAATCTGTTTAACCCTAATTTCAGTTTTCATATTGACTAAAAATAGTTAGTTAGATGCTGAAGTTAGTTTAAGTCTAACTCATAAACTAAGTTAAACTAAGTTAGACTTATAAAGAACGTTTCCAAGTTCTAAACATCAGCACTTACCTTCTTCAAGCTTCTTTCGGGCCTCCTCTTCTCTTTTAGCTACTTTGGCCTTCAGAACTTCATCTGTCTTAGCTGAAATGACAAATGGCAGGAAACAAAGTTAAAAGCAAAGCCAATATTCTAAAAGTTGACTTGATTATTCAGATACAAATTTGATTTTCCTTGATTTCTCATAACGATGCTATTTTCTTTGTTTTCTGAAGTAGTCTAAGCGGATGTGAAGGTGAGCCTTTGAGTTTGACACCTTGCTCCATCTATGAGGCTGGCAGGGAGCATAATCATTGACGAAGCTTTCTCTACTTTTAATGTTGCAATATTTTGTGTACTAGATAGAAAAAAGAAATTGAGAAAGAGTGACAGAAAAAATACAAATGATTTGTAAGTACTATGAAAATACTGGCAACCTGATAATTTAAAAAAAAACTAAACTATTTCAGTTTTTTAAATGAGTACTGTACATCTTCTCTACTTCAAAATCTAACACACCTAGATTGAGTCACTTCAAAATTTGACAGACATAAAAACCGCATCTTATCACTTAGTCCCGTGATTCAAACCTTTTTTCTGTGGGCCAGTTTCTACTAACAAAAACTATATACCCCATATTTGCACGATAATGCACGTGTCCACAGAAATACCAAAAACAAACTAAAAACCCATTTAAAATGTCTTTTTCAGAAAAAAGGAAAAAGTGAGGAATCTGCATTTCTTTCAAACTATATCAGCCACCCAGATCTCATCTCTATATTCAGGGTTCAGATGTCAGGACGTAGCAGCTGGCACAGGCTTGTTTTTTTACTGTGAAAACAAGCTGAACTGCCTGATGTGCATGTAGTGCTGAGTGAGGGACTATTCTTAAGTAACCCAGTCAGTCTAAGCTCATTAACTTATCTTTTGACAAAACAGTGAATTTTTTAGCCATATCATCGAGCCCTGTGTATAATAACACGGTCAGGTGCGTAAAAGCAAGGTTTGGTGCAAAGAAAGTTTCATCTATTGATGATCAGTTAGTGCTGCTAATTTGCAAAGATATAAAACATTTTAACATCCTTGCTGGTGTCCAGCGTGACTCCTCTAATGGTCCTCCTTTGCAGGTCCAGTCAAATTTACGATAGCCGATATTATCAGCTTTCCACAAAATATTGCTAAAATTTTGTTTGTCTCAATCTTGTGACCCCAATACCCTGGATCATAATGATATACTATAATGAGTGCACAGCTGTGCTAAAATTCACAGTAAATTTACCTTTTTCTTAAATCAATTTTTTACAGATAACTCAAGAAATGAAACAATATTTAGCTTTTATGTTTGCAAAACTTATGTTTTCCTGAAAGAAAAAAAAATCCCCATTGTAAGGCATGAGGATGTATCATTGCATAAACATAATCTTGCTGCGAGGTGGTACCCTTCTCGGCTTTTTATTTATACCTGCGCAAAGTCAGCATTTCCTCCTAAGAGGTGTTTATCGTTTTGGTATAATGAAAAGCTTAAAAGAAAGTGAGGCAGCGGGAACAAACACTCGTCAGGGCATCTTAAGCGTGGCCTCATCACGAACCGCGTCGTCTCTGCTCCCTGCCTCCCACCACACAGACTTTTCCCCCCGAATAATCAAGATGTTAAGCCGCATTAAAAAATATAATGCCGTGTATGGCAGGACTATCAATACTGCCTCTAAATTAATTACATTTCCGTTGCGGCGCATCATTTATTTTGCAGTGTTAGGGCCTCGGTGGAGCCATTCGCCTTTATTGCTATCTCACTTGGTTGATGAGTGAGCTATGTAAAATTGAGTCTCCAATATCATTACACTTAATGAGTTTAAACTTTGAAAAGAAGAGGGAAAAAGAGGGGAGAGAAACTGAGGCGAACGAGATGACGAGAGAGAAGGGAGAGGAAGAGAATGAGACTGCAGCACTGTTTTGGTTAACACAATAGGAGTGTGGGTGTAAGTGTTTGCGAGTGCTTGCAGCCTTGTTTGTTTTAGGGCACAGCTGTGGGTGTCCAAGTGGGGTTTATTGCACCACTCATCATGCCTGCGCACACATATGTTCTGATCGTTAAAGAGTTTGTGCTACAAGTACAAATAGCCGTACACGAAAATGTCTGGATGCAGGAGGCTGACGGCTGAACGGCCGCTTTTGTTCGGTAATTGGTGGAGACAAAGAAGCCGTCACAGGGCTGATACGGCTGGTTAAGTCTGGAGGTTCCGCATCTTTACCAACAATGACTCTACATGGATGACTGAACACTCCTCCGCCTCCTCTGAGCAGTGAGGGGTGAACGTGTTAGGGAGCAAAGCACTGAGAATTACTGGGCGCTCATATTAAGGTGCATTTCCACTGCAGGAACCTTTCCAGGTAGCAGTGAAGATTGTTACTGGTGTCTTTCAACCCACAATGCTTTCATTGCTGGAACCAGGCTCAAATGATTTTATTTTTAATAACTGCACAGTATTTTCTGTCATTGTCTTGTAGAGTATATTTTTATTATTATTATTATTAGCGTTGTTATTGTTAATATTGTTATATATTGTTTTGTTTTTTTGTGTGATGCTGCTGTTACACCTGCATTTTCCCTTAGCAGGTCAACAAAAGCTGATTCTATTTCTATTCTACTCTATATCAGATTTGAGGACAGAAATCAACTACTGAAAAACAGCCCAATACAGCTCTGTAGGAATTATCACTGAGGTTGGAAACTCCCAACATTTTCATTTCAGTCATCTCCTTTTTCAAACTACTTCACTATTTATGTTTTCTGGTCATTTGTAAAGATCCCACAGAAATAGTTGGCATTTTGTTTGCAAACACAAAATTTAAACATTCATTAATTCATGCCGAATTTCAGTGTTTTAAAGTGGCTACATTCAAATGCCTTAATAAGATAATGTTTGAATACATTTAATAATAAGTGATAAGGAGTTGTTTGCTCGTCAGAACCACACTTGAGAAATCAAAACTGGTAAAGTAAACATGGTTTACAGTGTTTATGTTCCAAAACACAAATCATATCAATCACGTCTGCCTGAGATTGTGCATCAATATCCATTTTTAAGTTTGAAAAATGGTCCGAAGGTAAACAGTTTTTGCATATGCAGCATGCTGGACGAGCCCCCTATTTTAATCACCCCCTAATCAATCAAAATGCTGGAAAACATCCAAATTCTGAAGTGGGATATAATGGGTACCAGTCCCACACAAGATATGCAAAGTATTCTAATAATCTATTCTTAGAAGAAAAACAGGGACATTTTTATCTGATGCTTGTGCACCCCCTCTCTAAAGCTGCCCAGGGCAACTGCCCATATCAAAAACAGCCACTGATGAGTAAACTTGTTTGGTTAAATTGATTTAAAGATCATTACCAAGATCTAGAGTGACTCAGTATAAGCTTGTATAGTTTGTATAGCATATACTGAGTGTAATTGTTTTGGTGTTGGGCAAAGATCCGTGTCCTCTGAGACTGAACCAGCAACAACCTTGCAAGAGGAGGAGAGACCCTCTGAGCGTGAGTAGAGGTAAAAAGTTTGGTTTTGGACACCATGGTGGAAACAGACAGAGCTAATTGCTGAGGAAAAAATAAAAAGTTCTGGCAAATTAAGTTCCAGGGAACAGTAGTTCTGGGCTGAACATTCAAAACGTACACCAAAAAAAAAAAAAAGTCACAATCTAAAAAAAAAAAAAAACTAGGCTTGAAGAAATGCGGCAAAACCATTGCAGTTTGTAAAATCCTGTACACCTTTGCAACCGCTTCTTGTTTGTATGCACAGACACGTTTATGTGTGTGTGAGAATGAACTTCTCGTTGTTTGGTTCACGCCTTGCTCGGGGCTACCAGGAGGCAGGTAAGAGACAGAGCAGAGTGGGGTATGGGTGGGGGGGGGGTTTGAGGAGACAGGCAGATAGATACGGGCCATGCAGGATGAAGGAAGAGCTAAGACAGCGAGGGAAACAGGCAAACAAGCAAGAAAATAACAGAGAGAAGAAGGAGGAAAAAAAAACATTGCCTGCGTGCACAAAAATTTGTACACAAACAACAGGAACGATTTGTCGCCTTTTTTCTCCGCATGTTTATCCTCCACCTTCTATCCCTTCTTCCCTCCTCCAACAGGTTCTCTTATCCTGTTCTTGCTTTCCTGCTTCTGTTTTTTTTTTTTTTTTTTTGCCCTATCCCACCCCTCCCCGGTTTTTTTTATGCTTTTCTCTTCCCTTCTCTTGCTCATCTCTCCGATACACCGTGCCTGGGGGCAATAGCAGCAAATCAAACTGTTTATCCATCTCTCATCAGTGCACTGCCTCACGGGGGCTCCTGCCCCCTCAAAACAATGAAAGTAAGGCTGAGCGCCGAGCCCGGGATGTGATTTAATTACATCAATAAGGAGCTCTGCTTTAAAAACATGAAGGCAACATATTTTGCTGCACCATCATGAAAAGCCTGTTAACGCTACAGCTGTAACAGCACACACACAAAAAAAAGTATATGAAAATAATCAACAACTGCAACCCGTCTGAGTCTGCGAGAAGAGGGCGCTTATTGGAAGTATATTTTCTCGGCAACTGAGTGGCTCCAGTTCATTGTAGGGTAATTCTGTGATGGACTTTTATTAAAGCGGGTAATAAACGGCCGGGTGTTAGCAAGAGGAGAAGCCTTTCACTTCATTTAGACTTCGTTCAGTCTTGGCTGTAGGGGTGGAGAGCAGAAAGACGAGGGGACGGCATCAGCGGGGAGGAGGTGGAGAGCGTCAGTGAAATCACATTGTGATTATGAGTGTAACTGCAGCTCAGGGGCCCAGGGGCCATGTAGCTCTGATGGCGCTAGAAGATGTTTTATGCGCAGCAACAGAGAAGAAGGAAAGTGAGAATGAGAAGAAAAGAGGGAGAGTGGGAGGCAGAGGCAGGCTGCCAGGATGGACTTTTTTTTTCTCCCCCTCCTCTCTGCTTCCTTCTTCACCTCTTCCACCAACGTTTTCCTCCTCTTTCTCTCTTGTTCTTTCCTATTCTCTTCCTTTCTCTTTTCCGTCCTCCTCCCTTGGCAGGATTAGCCGGGTCTCGTTAGAGGGGAAATGTAATAATGCTCCCACCAGGTGGAATCGGGCCCGCTCCATTATCAGTCGGGAGATGGATGGGCCGTGTAGGGCCGGCGGGGGCCAAGCGCGCACGCAATTTAGATTCAATAAACTGGCAAAGCAAGACCCCCAATCTGATTTATCTCTTACACGCCGCCAATGCTTGCTGCTACGATGCTGATTCCCTATTACCGCTCAGAGAAGGACTATTCATTGGATGTAAGGTACGGCAGTCGGAGGAGCTTGTCGGGCCCCCGGGATGGCAGCAAAACAGATCCAGCAGAGGGGTTAATGCGTTTACAAACAGATAAGCAATTAAATCTAAGGCTTAGGTGAGTTATAGAGTTATTAAGGAGGAATATGTGTGCGAGTTTGTGTGTGTGTGTGTGTGCGAGGAGGGTTTGTTATTTAATGTAAAGGTGGACCAGATCAAGTCTTGGGTTGGGCACAGTAAGTGACTATAGGTAGAGAGTGAGGCTCTAATATTGTCAGGCTCCAAGGTCAAAGGACAGTTTCCCTTTGTTGCTCAATAAACTACTTAAAGCATTTAGAAAATGGTGGAACAGTTCGACGTCCATCTCTAAATGCAAGCAGATTAGATCGAGATGTTTGTGAACAAAATCTCATATTCAATAAACTTGAATAATATTGGCAATATTATTTATCAAAGTAACAAATAAAAAATAAACAAAACTGCAGCTTGTAGATTCATGGGAAAGACTGCTGGACGTGAGAGTTGATGAAGACTGTCACTGACTCCCTCCACACACAGCATAAACCACAAAAGGTCATTGAAGAAGTTGGTTGCCCCATATATGGCAGTTTCCAAGCATACCATTCAAAGGTTAAGCGATAGAAAAACGTGCGACAGAAAAAGCTTCAGAAGTAAAAAGGATAACAGCAGGTTTAAGTGGACTGTGGAGCAAAGCTTGCTTCAAGAGTTTTGGGGAGTTTCAAGATAAAGAAAGCAGGATACGGGTTAGAATTGTGGTAAAACACACCAGACCAAATAAATATCCAAGAAGAATTTTACCAGAAGCTTGTTGATGTTTACATTAAGGAGGTGAATTTTCTGAACATTTTCATAGACACCACTAAGTGGTTTAAAATCATGTATGGGATAGAAGGAAAATTCAATTCAGTTCAATTTATTTATGCCACTGCGGTATCGGTGTGTCCCATATTCATATCGCAAAGGACTGCTTGAAATGCAACAACAACTGTTGGACGTCATATTTGAAGTGTTATTAAAAGTCAAAGAGTGATGGAAGAACAGCCAAAAAAACAGATAAAAAAGAAAAACGGACATTTATTATCGTTCATATATCACAATATTTACCAATATTACCACCATCGCAAGATTTTCTAATCTTGCAGCCCAATTAACAACACGTCATCTCGAGGCCCTTTATAAAGAAAAATATCATACAGACAGATTTCAAGTCAATCAAATACATTACATTTTACCCTAGTTATCAAAGAGTGAAGTCAAGTTCAGTTTATTATGCAAATTGATTAAAACGTTTTCTACTGCCAGGAAGAAGATGAGACCAAAATAAAGGTCTCTCATCACAGTATGGTGAAACCTGGTCTTCCTGAACATCAGCACAGCAACAGGCTGAGACCGCTCCTGCTGTGCTGCATTTGTGCTCACATCTTTGACAAAAAATATGCTTTTTCTTTGGTCTTATACAATATTATGATGTTTTCATTAGTTGAAAACCATAATCATCATCAAAATCAACAAAAATAAACACGTTCAATGTGTAGTGAGCATATTTAAGTTATGACTTTTACTTTTTGAATTCAATTCATTTAATTTGATTCAGTTCATTTTTTATAGCACCACAACACATGAAGACTCAAGGAACCTTACAAAAAAAGTAAATTCAATCCAATCATGAAAACAGGTTCCGACACTATCCCATTTGATCTTAGCAATCAAACAATACAGCCCAAGTTTAGATTAAGATAAAAAATAACATTCTGATGCTATTTTAAATCACTTTGATGCAACTGTACCATTGTGAAACTAACCAAATGTGGAAAAGCCATAGAAATGCTGGCGGGGCTTTGTCGCGGCGGGTGTCATTCTGTCCGACCGCCAATCAAAGTGAATCCGAATGTCAGCAACAGAGGAGGCGTGATAAATCAGCCTCGCGCCCGACGACAAACAGAATATTAGAGGCAGCGCGGCGCCATTGGAAAACTGTCCCCTCCAATCAGCTGAGCACTTTACAGTAAACCGCACCAGCCGGGCCCCCCGAACCAATACAGAACACCAGCGAGGCTTCTAAGACAATAAAGGAACAAAAAACAAAAACAAAAGACAGAGGAGTTTGGAACTCGGGCAGACAAAAGTGTTGACACGCTGATGAGAAGCAAACCTGACAGGAAGAAAAGTCAAGACAAAAGAATCATAAAAAAACAATGGGTTGTTGGACAGACAGGTATGAACACTGACTGACACAAAACAGGTCTGAAATAAGAAAGGCGAAGAAGGGAGACAGACAGATGATGAGACAGACTGAGAAAAGACTGATTCCACAAGTGTACAATCTTAAAACAGAAAATAGTTGGAGATGCACTAATTAGTGACCTACTTTTCTATTTATTGGGGCTAATCTGTGATTGGCAGGTCAAATACTGAAATGTCTTTTTCACGCATGAAAATTAATTAAAATTAAGAACTCACACCATTCTAGGTATATCTACACATCAACCAACAGCATGTATTTTTTGAGTTAGTTAAAACTAGGTAGCGGTTTGGTCATCTGCTTTGATGAAGGATAATCTAATTCCTTCATTTTCTGTTAAAATACAAAGTCCTACCACCATAATAGAAAACAACAACAATAAAAACCAGAAAGACATGCAGAAAAACTTTTGGCGTACTATTGTCCTAAGTCATAATGATCAGTGGCAGCTCAATCTTCAAAGAACCCCAGTTTATCAGTGTCAGCAGAGGGAAAAAAGCCTGATCTGTGCATCTTTAAAAACATTAAAATGTAATAATAGTTAGAAAATGTAAGTATTAAACTGATGACCCTATATGAAAAACAACAAAACATATACCAATATGAGCAGTATACTAATATCACTCTTTCTTTTTTTTTTTTTTTTAAATCAAAAGTTGGGGTTTATTGTTTAACGGGCTTGGATACCCCAGCTGGGTCATATAATAAAGAACTTCCTCTAAAGATGTCAGCTGTGTTGTTTCTAAAGCGAAAGCACACACATGATGCTTTCGCTTTAGGGGTACAGCAGGGGTGTCCAGTCAGACTTTGCTCCAAAACAGTTGATTCAAATCGTCCAACTTCCTCCTCAGCAGATCAAAGTTCAATAGAGGTACCGCAAATGAGCCATCATTTGATTCAAGTGTGTTGAGCCAGGAAAAGAGCTAAGACATGCAGGATACCGGCCCTTTGGACACCGCTGGTGTTAGGTTAAAAATTTATAATAAAAAAAAAAAAAAAAAAAAAGAAGGAGCAATACCCAAAAGATCCACTGGGTGGCACAGCACACAGCACAAGTCTGTCTTAGTGTTTACATGCAGGTGCATGAGGATCTGTTCACGGCTGTACAACAACTTTGCACACATTTTATAACTATAAAGCATAATTTAATCTGGAATATTGTGACAAGATAATGTCCAATAGGGATATTCTAGATCCTGGAGTCAATTTATAATTAATAAAACTATTTATTTTAGATAAATAAAAAAAATAAAAAAAGGAGGACAGAAAATTGCAGTCCTTTCCTGTGCTGCCGAGACATCTTTCAGTCAGGAGACTTGAGGGATTCTCATCCCCGTGTTTCGTTTTACTACAATCACAAAGCTGAATTAATGACACCCATTAAATATTCACAAACTAAACAATTAGAGAGAGATATCTTACAAAATCAATCAATTATTCATTTGAAATCGTCTGAGAAGCTCTCTTCTTTTCACGGCTATATTGTGATGCTGAGCGCTACATCAATTAGGTCCTCTACAGTTTAGATGTAATGGATGCTTCAAAGTCTAATTATTGTCTGAATGAAGGAGCAAGACGCCGGGGATCAGCGATGTGCTGATCTTTGGAGCAATAGGGACGCTTTGAGTTGTTCATTTTAATGCTCAAGGAAAACGTAAACTAGAACCATAAACTTTGGGTCATTCAACACTTTTAAAAAAATTTTTAAGTATGCATCTAACCGCTAATAATTTTCACTTTTATTCCAGTAGGCGTCCTGCATTAAACTCTAACTCTTTTCTTAAAGTTTTCCTTTTTCTTTTTTTTTTTTAACTATGGTATAACAACTAAAAGAGAGTTCATGGTGGAAGTTAATATATGAAAATATGGACCTTGAAATCCAAGTTAGTGATATTCTACCTGGACATGAGGCCAGTCTAATCCGTATGTTCAGAAAATTTTCTTCTTTGGAAAGGGAATCTGACTCCATTGATTGTGTAAATCATTAGGTTTTCATTTTGCACATCATGTCCAATATTAAGATAGAGGACTTCTGCCCCACCTAAACTGCTCAGTGGATTTTAGACATTTTGTCTTGCCTCAGCCCTAAAAAGATTAATTGATCTAATCAGAATCAGACTGACAGATTTACTAATAACTATGTTCTTTTCCTAAACTTTTACTCAAGTCTTCGACTCAATGACACACCAGAAGCAAAGTGCACCACAGCAGTGATTTATGTCAATATAAAATTGTGTCATGTATTAAGCTTTACTTCATCTCAAAGTGTACACACCTTTGTTAAATTGACATGGTTTTGTGGGGGTTTTACCAAATAGTAACCTGTGGGTGCACACTGAAGTTAAGTAACTGAAAGAACTTGTCGTTTTGGCACCAAATTTAGTAAGTCTACCTAGGCAAAATGTGAAAAGCCAAGACGGAAAAAGGGGTTAAATGAACTTATAATGTAGAGGTCAATACAAACTATAAATCATGGTTTCTGTACCATAATAGGCAGTTAAACCAAAGTTCAACCTTGAAATTCTCAGGATAGAAATACCACTTCTAAATCAAACATGTTCTCTTACTGAATATTGGAAGAGTTCCTGTTATTTCTTAGGTTTAAAATGGAAGTGTTTTGTTGGTTTGTTGAAAGTCCTAGCATCCATTTTGCATAAACACTAAAGTTCTGTAGACGGAAACTTTCCTATCGGCATTGTGTATGAGCATCAAAAAGGTCATGAGAGGGCAATCAGAAAAAATCTATAATGCAGGGATCACAGTAAAATATTAAGTATCCTGGGGCCTTTGTATGACACTTCAACCTCAAGTTCAAGTCTTTCATATCTCTAAAATCTACTGTCTCCTCCTAATGCCTATGTAGTTTTCTTGTTTCTTTTATGTCCTCAACTGTACTTTGTTTTCCTCCACCTTTTATTTTTCTCTCCTTTAAACTTTAAATTGGCACACTATTAAATAATAGCAACTACTACAGGTAGAAGAAATTTGTGGAGAAAAACAAGGTGTGAAATGCACCGTATGGATGTGAAAAATCAGGTAGAAAATCTGCCAGTCAAATAACGAGAAAACAGCTTATAGAAGAAGCACATTTGTGTTGTTCACTATCAGAAAGGTTCAGGAAGTACATAAACCAATGCCATTTGTTTTCTGGTATTCAAATTAGCTGTACAAAAATTCTAAAAACACTTTTTAAGGCAACTGTTTCCACTTGGGATTTTATTTATCTATGATCTTGCTGAAAATACAAGAAGACTGATGCACAAAAAAAAAATCCACATTATGTTGGATTTTTTTTACATGCACATTTTCACAAGGCAACTTATATACTACTGAAATATTTCTCTCTATGATTCCTTAACCTACATTAACTTGCCGTACCTGGCATATATTATGTGAAAATAAGTAGACACAAAAACATTTTATGTATTCTCCAACAAGATCTGGTTCTGTACAACTGGGTTATAGTTTACTGTTGGGTTTGAAACAAAACTGGGCTACAGAAATTAGGTTTGTGACTCAAGATTACACATGTCGAAATAAATACATAAAATAAATTTAAATTTAAGTTATTTATTAGCTAACAGAGAGCTAATATCAACCGGATGGACTGCAGTTATTCTGCATATGTACATATTTAAAAGAATACTGTGGTATGTGTGCATGTGTCCATATTGAAACTCTTGGTTTAAATAAGTGTGTCGTTAAGCCTCTGCAAATTCAACACAGACTGCACTTGAACTAAAGTAACAGGAAAGTCAATCGTAGAAATGACAAAAGCTGCCTTTTTGCTGTCCAAAGATAGTAAATGCAGAATAGTAATTAATAATGCCTATGACATTATTATTGTTTAAAATTGAAGGCAGTTTTGTGTTCATGAATTGTAAAAGTTGCTTCTTCATTATTAGAAAAACAGGGATGAACATAGAAACCGAAAGATAAGGAGGTTGTGTTGTAGATTAGAGGTGTCTCGTGAATGTGTGAGTTGTATCTGTTCAGTTGTTCAACTATGAATGCACTTGAGCGTGTTGTTGAATAGCAGAGAATAGGCTCTGATTCCCAAGTTGAAAGCCTGTTGGATGCCATTGTAATGGCACACCACCTAGAGTGCGTCTCATGTCTTTCGCTGAGGCGGCAGTCGCTGCAAATGGGACTTAAATCTCTCTGGACCCCCACACATGAAAGGTAAAACGAGGGCCGCTACTCGCCGCGCGGACACTAGGGGGTTCAAAAGGGCGGCCAATTGGAAAAGAAAGGCTGAAGCGCCGGGACCCCGGCGGTGTCAGCGGGGCCAAGCACAACTGACATTACAGAGACAACCGCGGATAGACACAAACTTGGTGGTCCTGGTTTAAACTGGTCCAATGGTTGGTGTCGATATGATGAATATTAGTTAGATTCAGGGTGAAAATCCTTTTTTTCTCCAAGCATTGCAATTGGTAAAACAAAAGCTGTAAGAATACAGCTTTTACTCCAAACTTTTACCAGCTACTTGTTTCCGAACACACTTTAATGTAATTTTTGTATTCTTGTATAAAAAAACAAACACCGCCCCCAGTTTTTTAATAATGTAATTACCCCAACACAAACAGAACAAACAATATGTTTTAATTTTTACCACCACTTCATAGTGATCCCTTCCCAATTCATCCCTTCCTAATTAATTTTTGTAACATCAGTTTATTTCTCAGGTAGTGAAGCAGTTTTAACAGAATAAGGAATGTAGTCATAAAAATTCTCCAGTTATAATTACATTATTTCACTCTCTCAAAACGTTATATTATGCTTAATTTCTGTCGATGGCAGCTCTGATGATTTGCCAGGTGACTCTTCCAGGTAATGAGAGATTAGATATCTCTACAAGAGACACATATAAAATAGAAAATAACATTATAATTTGTCCATGCTTATAAAAAGTCAGCAAATGCTGCAAGGGCAGAACAGAGAAGATTTAAGATACTCAATTCTGACTGCTTACTTACTAAAATAACCACTGCTTACTGAAAAACAGCTTTGGCACCAAGGCCAGTTTAGCTCACTCTCTATTTCCTATTGAGAAAGTTTGTTGGTTTGTGCCAGCAGCTTTAAATCAGGCCTGTAATGCCACACTGTTATTCACTTCAACATCTGGAAGCTTTAGCGCCTTTGTTACTTGATCAAATTCACTCTCCACTTCATAAATGTACCCATGTGGTGGTGAGTAACCCATGTTGGGTTAGGCTAACACTGTCTGTGGTCTAGTTGAAGTTAGAGCTTATTTTCCTTCTAAAGACTACTGTAGAGTTGAAGTGGCAACATACGTAACTTCTATAGCCCTGATATGGTGGAGTCAACCATGAACTGCAGGTAAACATAATAGAGCAAACCATTGTAAAATTAATATAACTTTTAGGGATGGGCGATAAATCGATTTTATCAGTTTATCTAATTTTTGGTTTTTGAAGATTACATTTTTGGGAAGTTTTAAACATGTTCCCCATCAATGCACTCCTTGGGTTTTCATGTTGTGAAATTATACTTTGGAACTGGTTTAAATGCTAATACTTATTAGTTAATGGAAATAACCTTTTAACACAATAGCACAACTCACAGAAGGGTTGATTGATATAAAAGCCACTTCTTAAAATATTTTCTGCCATTTATAATTCCTTTTTTTAGAAAGGAAGTGAGGAAAAAAAGTCCATTACAATCGCAAATTGGATCTGGTAAGAAAAAAAAAATCGGAGATTGTACTTTTAAGCCATATTGTCCAATCCTAATAAGTTCATCTATATTTTGGACCATTAAAGCTACTGTACCAGATTATGAAAGAGGATGAACAAAACCCATAGAAACAACAAGCGTGTGTGTGGTGAGGAGCGGGATGAAAGAGGGGGAGCCTGAATGCAAGGGGGGAAAAAAAGACTGAGGGAGATTTGGACAAATGACAGCCCCCGCTGAACGCAGTGCACTGCACTACCTTATCTCTTCCCTCTTTCTCATCTCTTAATGCTTATTTTCATCACTTTGCTTAAAATATTGATAATCAATTAGCACTACGTCTGTTTTGCTACAGAATCTGTGTCATGGTCTATCACTCTGTCAGAGCCAATTCGCCACTATTTCAAAGTTCATTTTTCCTTGGCGGCTCTGTGCCTTTGGAGGAGTCATTACGTGGGGGAACATAGCCTGGGGTGCAATCACCTATTCTCTTTCATTACTGGGGAGATGGAGAAGGTGAGAGAGATTATTAGAACTTTGGAATGATCACAAAGCTTCACGCCGCCTGTCAGATCCCCCCTACGTGTAATTCATCTGGCCCCTCTACCTCCCCCCTCTCTTACTCATCCCCCTCACCTCTCTCTCCACCCTCCTCCTCTGCGCCTCCCACCCCCATCAGCCAGGGGTTTGGCCACAGACATTATTCATGAACATCTGCAGCGTGCTGAATATTCCACAGCCTCCGCCGTGATGAAAAGGGAGCTGCCCCTTTGACTTGAAAATTAACATGCCGGCACAGAGATTAAGGACTCGCCCGCTCGTTCCGAGCTGAACTGGACCATGCTGAGTCCGGCCGGGACGACAACTCTTGCTGGGTGGAGCAACGGCAGAATAAACGAATCTGGGAGAGGAATTTGCTCTTTGTAATTGTGAGGGAGCCGTTTTAGTGTCTAACATGGAAACGAGGTTTTGAAATTTTTATTCCACTTCAAAGCAATGAAAGTAACCGTTGTGTAAGGTGCACAAACACAGACTAAAACCTCCTCTTAAGCATCAATCAGATCTCAGGTAGAGCTTCAAAAACACAGCAGTCAAGTTAGTTTGATAAAGGTTAGGCATTAGGGAGGTATTATATGTATGTGTCACAGTTTAAAATCACAAATAAAATGTGAAGACATGCAAGTGTCTTTTCAGTAACTTTGCCTACAATATATATATATTACATGTATAGTAATAATAAATTATTATTGTACAATTATTATTTGCAGAGTTGCACCAAGAAATTGACCATTGACCGCAATAAGGCAAGTTTCAGTTTGACCAACTAGTCGAAAACACACACACATCTGATCATTTTCAGATCACTGAATGCACCACAGTAAGAGCAGCCAGATCAGGCTGACCTCATAGCTCTTCAGTGTGGATGCCGTTACTGAGAAAAGAGACTTGAAGTTTGTTAGTTTCAGCATTAGTAACGTGTTTACAAATGGCATCCAAAGAAGTACATCAGATTTAAGAAGCTACCTATAAGGAAACTGTTGTCTCAACCATATGATAAGACATGTCTGCAATTTATTCAAACTGTTAGAGAGGGAATAAAATCTCCAGAACATGACAGAAAGGCTAAATGTAGTACAGAAAAGATTGCTGTTGCAATTTAAAACCTGTGCAGTTGGCTGGATTTTAAAATATTGGCACCCTTTTGAAGGAAAAACTTTGGTTTTTAAATTATTAACCAATAGGAATCTAATAAGGTCTGGTACTACAAGACTTTACAATACAGAAATTGCCACAGTACTTCTAGTCAAAGTGAATTCAGTCCCTCACAGCACCACCTAGTTGCTGTCAGTATCTGACTTTGTCTAGTAAAATAAGTATAAATGATTAATTTGTCTTGGATACAAAGAAAAGCAATTTTAGCTTTATAAGTCGGAGTATCTTTGTTTGAGACCTTTATTTTGAAGTGAATATTTTCTGCTCTTATTATTTGTGGAGCTGACTGCCACCAACTGTTACAACAGCATTGAAGAAGCCAGCCTGGTCCTACCAAGTTAAAATTGCTTGCTTCCAATAAACCACCAAAAAACATAAACCTCGCCATACTGGCAGTTAAGCTACAAAGTACAGTGAGAGGCAACTGTTAGCTGCTAATGATGCTAAAGTCAACATCTCTTTCAGAGCAAAGCACATCTACATTAAAAAATATTTCACAGTTTATATAGACATTTTGTCATCTCTTGCGTGAAATCTAAATTAATTCAAGAGATAAACTTTAACTGGATAATTCTACACTGACAAGAGATTCCATGAAAATATTTTATGTTATTTAAAAGTTGTATTCTATTTTATTGAGAATTCTCCATTTTTTCCTGGCATTGACACCATCTCAGAATTAGACTACTGTAAGGATTCTTAATCTTAATCAAAATCTTATCTGGTTCTCACAAACAAAATATTGTGTATCATTTTGTCTCGTAAGCTGGATTTATAGTTGCATGCTAATTGTTAATAATAGGCGGCAATGCCAGTTTGAAAAGTAAACTCTGAAATTACTCTGACTTTGTTTTAAAACAAAAGCAAAACCATGTCATACTATGACTGCTCTCTCAAATAGTATGAACAACTGATGACTGTTTACAGCAGGAAAGCCTTAGAAATAATATTTTAAAGCTGTTCTCGTAATTCCTTTGTATTACAGTTAGACATAACTGTAAAAAAATAATCTAAAATCTGTTTTTGCAGGTCAAAGCTTTACAAAAAAAACATCAAAATTGTCCAGAATACTTTGATATGTGAATCTCTTATTATTTAGTAGTAGATTTATCAGCTAGCACAGTTACTTGCCATACATTAAAGGCCATACAGTTGTAGCTCCGTTTCACAGACTGGTGGTAAAGCTGGGTCAAAGCTTAAAAGCTCCTGATAAACACCTCATGGCACCACCTCACCTCTGTATCTCTTTCTTTTGTGCTCCCATGGGCATCTCGACATGAAAAGCTCAGCCAGAGAAAGGAGATTCTTCCTCTCTCACACCAGGAGCACCACTCTCTGAGAGAACAAGCATCCTTCCTCACCTTCTCCCTCTCTCATGTCTGTCTCTTGTCCTTTGTATGTCCTCTTGGACACAAGATTCCTATTTTGTTTCTTTGACACGTCGGTAGAAAATATCAGCAGGGATTTGTGAGAGGGAAGTGCTCCAGTCACCAGAAAACTACTGACTGCCTACAGTGCTAGTTAGAATCACACGCACACACACTTACCTATTCATTTTAGGTTAATTTGGGGCTTTTAATTAATAAATCAAACTTCTTAATAGTGCAACATTAGGTAACGAATTATTTTTAAAAACAGGAGTTTTTGTGCAAACTTTTCATTTGTTGTGAATCTTTTGCCTAGCATACATATTCAAAATGAGAAACATACACTAAGGTTTAGAAAAATGCCACACAACTTCAGCATTTGCTTTTTAATACCCTTTTCATGGCCTTCAAGTAAACTTTATTCTGGCTGTACTCAACAGCAGAGTAGACACTTTTTCAGAAGGGTAAAAATTAGGACTTTCCTAATCTTAAGGGTAACCTGCCTCAATGAGTTTTGTTTGGGATTTTTGACCCCGTGGGACACAACCATGTTCAAGTTTCAGTCACCCAGCCAATGACTTGAGCTAGCGATTTAAAGTTGAAGAATACTGAGGTAGAACTCTGTTTTCATTAATAAATCCATTTGGTCCAATGCACCAATGCCACTGACAAACAGACTGTCGAGCATGATGGTACCACCACCATGCTTGACAGTTTCTCATTGTAGTCCAACAATGAGAACTACAAAATAATAAACTTATTTTGGATTTGGCTTGTCTATGTGGGAAAGATTATGTTTTAGTCAAGCATCCATTGTATTCTAACCTCTTGATTTAGCTTTAAAGAACTATGAAGACCAGATAATTATGAATCGAGTGCAGAACTTTAAACTTTCACTGGTAACCAAGTTTGATAGCTCCTCCTGGGAACATTGATGTAAGGTTAAGCAACAGTAGTGATATATTATTCAGCTGAGAAGTTTGGAGACAATGTGCAACAACTAAATGATTTCTTCTTTTAAGATTAGCTGCCAATCATTTCCTAATGAGGGTAAAGACAAAAAGGTAGAGCAGAAACAGCTGCACTGAAAGCAGCCTTGTGTGTGTGGGTGCAGTAGAACAATGCTTATTGCAGTGAACATTTATGTAGTTGATCTGTGCTGAATATCTGTTTGAGCAAACAAAGTCTATCTGAACTCATTAAATTTGGATATATTTAAATAAATATATAAACATTAAACAAAACTGTGTCACAACTACTTCGACCGCCAAACACCACAGCTTTCTAAATGATCTCCATAGTCAGATTACCCTTCTAGTAAATGTAAAACACACTAATCTCCTGTTGTGGTTTACTATTGCTTATCCATGCTTGTCAATTTGATGTCAATATTCAATAAAAACTAACAAACCAAGTATCATGAAACTTTGAAGAGCTTAGGCATAAAAATACAAGATTAGGTGTTGTTGCAGAAATTGATTCAGTGATGAAAAAGCTCTAAATTAAATTTTTTCACCTATAAGTATACAAGTTTTGAGAAAGAGCTAAAGGGCTAAGAGTGTATTCCTCAGCAGTAAAAGGATTTAGAAACCCAGTGTTCTGCTTACTAGTGCCTTTTTAGCTGACACTCTCGGTTAGCTAGAAAAAATAAGATGAGTCAAACTGTGATGTTTACAGACAACCTTATCATACGGTGAGGACCAGCTCATGCTTAATCACACCAATAATATGTTTTTAAAGTCAAACAGGCTCTCATTTCCCTTTACGCACATGTCTGATTTAGATGACAGTGATGCTAAAGCTCATAGAGTGTTGGGAGCATCATGAAGGCAGAAAATGAGGAGAAATGTGAGTTAATCAAAAGTGATCTTTCCCTGATAATGACTGGGTTAATCAAAAGTGATCTTTCCTTGATAATGACTGGAAAAATTATCAATTATACTACCATAATACACATCCTGTGCTTGAGTGTGTCCGTGCTACAAAAATCGAACTAATTCACTTGAAAAAATGATGAAACTTGAAAAATGACACAGAAAACCGAATCTAAAAGTCTGAAGTATGAATATGTTCAAAAATGCTGTAAAGAGAGAAAAGACAAAAAGTAGAAAAATACACTTTCAATGCCTTTGAATAGAGGAGCAGTCAGAGGGTTCTGACATGGGCTGGAGCAGGACTCTTTGCACTGCCTCTTGTTGATTGTAAATGGCAGAGCAAGTTTACTCTGTCAGCTGGAGCCAAAATGGAGTCTGACAGCTTTGTCAGGGAATTTGAGCAGCTCAGTGGCAGGGCAGGAATCGGGTTGATTCAGTTCCTTTCATCTCCAAATCGCCGGCGTACGCTCATGAAACCTCCGTGGTAATTTGAAAAAAAAAAAAAAAAAAAAGTGGAAAAGCAGAGAGAGAAAGAAAATCCCGGCATAGTTTGTGGATGACAAGCGATTTCTTTTTCCAAAACACTTGTCAATATACTTCAGAGGAGCAAAGACTGGGAAAACTGACAGACCAAAGTCTGAAAGAGCTGGATGCAGAACAAACATGTCAGGAGATGTTAGCACTTTCTGCAAAAAAGAGAGAAAAAAAACAACAGATATTAATAATCTGAGTTCTCAGTCCTACCTTTTCTCCCTCCGCCTACGGTTTTCTTTGTAAATTATTCCACAAGATAACTGTGCATTACAACCCACTCAAGATCGCGGCCTCTGCGTTTCCTAACTGCAGCCTCTACATTACTCTGACCACCTTGGAAACCTTTGAGACTCTTGTTCCTTTCATAACCGACCTAAAAATATGAATCATGTCAGCAAGTGTAAATGCACTCCAGGCCTATTTATTTTCTTCATTTAGTTCCATAAACATTCCACTGCCCCAAAACTCTTCAGCAGAGAAATGTAAATACCAGTCCATAGCTGGCGTTTGAGAGCTTGGATTGAAAGAATAAAGAAAGTATTACGAGCGTCGCTTTGTTCTCTTACACTCCCATGGCTTTATATCTCCAATCCCCTCTTCTACCTCTGTATGCTTGCTTCTTTTTTTTAGCTTTTTTTTTTTTTTTTAAATTACAGGATTCGTTTCTGACTAAACGCGAGGAGGATGTAGTGTAAAACAAATCTCTATCCGATTTTTTTTCCCCCACCTCGACAATGCATGTCAGTAATTAGTCGACCAGTTTGGATCCAGGGTTTTTTTCTTTTTGTTTTTTTTTTTTTGACGGGTGCCTCAGTTTGCCAACTTCTACCTTTTGTTCTTGCCACACAATAACCGCCCACTCGCCCTTGGTGTCTCTCTCTCTCTCTGCTTCACACCCACACAGGGCGTTACACAATTCATCCAAATGTGCTTCGCTTTAAAACCCCATTACTTAGCCCCTGATGCTTTGTTTAACACAATTAAAAGAACAGGCCATTCATGAGAACCGAGAGCCTTGCCCTGGCCCTGTCTCCCTCCTCAGTTTCACTCAGCTCTTCTTCTGTGGTTCAGCGTTGGCCGGGGGAGTTACTGTGAACAGCCCAGCTTAGTTCCCCCTAATTCCCTGGGTTTTGTTTGTATATAGGCTTAGCTTGGTTCCATTTGAAACAACTCAATGCCATGCTTTGCCCCCCACCCCTGTCCTCCCTGGCTGCAAACAGGCCAGTGATCAACTTTAAAGAGTGGCCAGCAAAATGGAAACAGCAAAGTCCACACACACACACACACACACACACACAGATGCACACAAATACACACATAACTTAAGAGCCAAACAAGGTTGAAGGGCGCTGGCATCTACGTTCTGACACACTTCAAAAGGGTGAAAAGACTCAGAGGCTTTTTAAGTAATGACAACTTAGTCAGACTTGGCAAATGGTCTGCTGGTAATTTCAGGCTGGAGCTCTGCACACAAGTGTGTCAGTCCTGCAGGAAGGACTTAGTTTAAAGGCTAGAGAGGTAAATGAGAGAGAAGGCTGCTGGTCAGGTGTGGCTGGAAGCTCCCTGTTGAAAAGGGACATAGATATCTAAACAAGTTTACATTTTAGATGGGTAGCTTTTTTTAAAAAAAATAAAAAGTTAATTGGAGCTGCGAGTATTTGTAGTGTTCAACATTTTTCTCAATATCCTGACAAGTTTCTACTCCCAGACTTTGGTCAAATCTTCTGAATAATTGACTGAAATCTGTGACTGCTGGAGGTAAAACTACATTCATGAACCGTCTTCTGCTTATTCAGGTCACATGTATGAAAATTGTATCAAAATGAAAGACAATAGAAAAACAGATTTTATAGCTTTTATTGATCTATAGTTGCAATAATAGAGGAGAACTCTATATACTCTGAATATCTGAACCATGTTTTGCCTCTCCATCGCAAACCAAAGTAATTAACTCAACCTTTAACACTGATATCAGTTGGTACTGTGCTCTGTGTACCCGTCAGGATGAGATATAGCGAAGTGTGGAGCATGGCTTTGCTGTTAGTCTGCTCTGTGGATCAGAGGTCTGTGTTTTGGCCATTTGATTAAAGTTTAACTCATTTGTTCTACGGACCAAACAGCACTTAAGGATCACTGACAACAATAATGAAAGCCTGTATTAATTATTTGACCATTTGCAATCAGGCCACCCTGTACAAGCTCTAACTACTTAATCATGTTAATTAATAAAACAACCCTTTCTTAATAGGGTAATACCATATCCATAATTAATCTGATGAATTATGCATATGGGATCTAATTGTTAAGGGAACGGCTTTAATTGTTGGAACCGTTCATTTTCATAGTTTTCCAAACAGCACCAAATGTTGTGGTTTAAGAGGAAAGGCAAAGTAAATGTTAATTGATGAAGCTCACTTAACTATAAATGCTTCTAGGCACATACACTTTGCAGCTGAAATGTTCATGCTAGTCTATGAATGAGTTGATATTGATCTTTCTTTAAAGCTCCTCTGGTAATACACCCCTCCACCCCCAAAACACTGTCAAATAGGAGCCCAAAATTGGCTTAAAACCATTAATTACATCAGCGCTGAAAGGAAATCATTGATCAGTGGCATTATGGGAAATTAAACTGGCCCCCAAAACTGGATCAAAGTGAATGAAGTGGCTTAGTGGGGTTTCACTGGGGCTTTGCAGACGGGGGACAGGATTATCACCCTGTACACACACACACACACACACACACACACACACACACACACACACACACACACGCCTCATTACAGAGAAACAGCAGTGCTAAATGATGCACATGCATTTATTAAAGACTATACTTGTTCATGGTGTATTAAAAACAACTGTAGCTACATTTAACCACCATAAATCTTATCACCCACGGTCAAAGCACTAAAACACATCAAAGTGTCTCTTGTTTGACGATATAAATCATTTTGCAGAAAGCGCTTTATATAAAGCTGGTTTATAATGTAAGCATGGTCCAAAGTGAGCAGGTCTCATGTGGACCTGTGGGCAGATCCACTGGGAGAATGAATAAAAGAAAAGGGGCCCCTGCTGGTGCATCTGGGCTTCTATTGGTGCCCCGAGACCAAAGTAATCTGTTTCCTCTGCCCCACAAGCCTCACTGCTGGCCTCTTAGGACTCCAGTTCTGATGCTTGGGGACACCCTTAAGTATATTTAACAGTTCCAAGCTGAATCACACATGCTAAAAAAGCAAGGGCACTGAATACAGCACTAAATACATTCAGATGACCTTTAATTTCTTATTTGAACTCAATTAGGATAACAATAACAAGAACTGTGTTCTCAGCTTGCTCAAATTTCTATAATTAGTTTGGGTTTTAACGCTTGTGGATTTGTGTTCATGTCCAGATACAGATCAAGACTAAAGTGTGAGCGGTTTACAACCCCAACACGATCTGCATGCACAGAAGAAGAATGCTAAGTAATGATGGATGCCACCGTTTTTGGATCAGTTTAAAGTTATTCAGCAATGGGGGTTGACATTATTGTGACATGATCACAACAACACCAAGTAAGCTAATACAAAGAAATAGCAGATAATATCAATGGCCTTTTTGGATGCGTTTCTGCTGGTGCAGAATTATTGACACATCTCATCATTGACATAAAAGTAGAATAAAATGCTACATTGCTGTTCACAATGCAGATAATCTGAAAATAATCGGATATGTATCAAAATTAGCACCACATATGGAAGTACCACAAGTCAGATTTCTGTTATGGTGGAAAGATTGGAATTGGGTCGTTAAGTCGGCCATGAAAAAGGTGGACATAGGTTGCATATGGACAAAAAAGTGAATTTGGGTGAATAAAGCCTAAAATGACAGAATCTCAAATAGATCATAAAACGTTGTGGTGTAAGAAAATAAGAAAGTCTTATGTAACCAAATCTGCCAAACCTTTATAGAACTATTCTGTTGGTAACCTACAGAATATGTTACTAGTACAGCTGCTCAACAGTCTAAAGGTAGATTTATGTAGTAAAATGAGAAAAAGGCTTTAAGATTACATTTAAATCCAGAAATGAAGTATCATACACAATACATTTATCTGCTCAAAATACATGGCTGGGCCAGGAGCCAACGGTGTCATAAAGACATAATCACAATTTCGAACCAAACCAAAATATTTACCAATGTCCTAGCTGCAAGGTTTTCTACATATTTAGGACCAAAATATTGTTACATAACAGACACGCAGAGCATAAATCTGCAATTATCTAGATCACCACAATGTTGATGAAATATTCTTAAAAGCATTCTGGTCTGATGATATTCCTGCATCTATTTGAAAAGGAGGGATTACCCAGAAGGAATATCTTAGATTTTTAAAACCCACAGTCTTCCTAAATCTCAACAAAGATTCCGATTTTACGGTAATTTTTACGGTAATTATTTTTTTTGTTTAATTCACTACACTTTTGTCAGTGGTTGTTGTGTTTAGTCTCTGATTTGTCTTCAACTGCAGCTATCAAAATAAACCTTCTGCTCTTCTATGTGAAGATAATCAGATGTTTGTATATTTTGGTTCGAGTTTAGTTTATAGAGAAGGGACTACAGGTGGAGTACAAAGAAAGAAAACAAGTCAGGTTGATATAAAATCTAATCTATTAAAACAACGTGACATTGTTACATAATGTCTCACGCATTCAATTGGAGGAGTGTTCATTGTGAAGCTGAAACTACTGAATTGTGTTAAAATGTTGCTTGTTATGTGAGTTGAAGCCCTAGATTTACTCTTAAACCATCACTTGACCCATTCGAAAGCAACAACACTTAAGTTGATCCGTTTTTGCTGATCCTTGTTACTGATCAGCAACTCACACTAAGACACAGAAAGCACCACTTAGCACAAAGTTAGCTACATCAACCCCACTTGTACTCATATTGTGCATCAATCTTCTTACATTGGCAAATCCAGGGCTTACATTACACAGAAATAAGAAGTGAATATTGGTAGAATGAGCTTACTGGGGCATTGTTTTACTGAGCTTTGACAGGGAATTTCCTGGCCTACAGTTAAAGAAAGAAGATATTGAGGACAAAAATAAAGTAGTTGTTGGCCACCGTCTACGGGAGATGGAGTTCAGGGGATTTAGGGGGTGTTAAGATGATTTGTAGGCTTTTTCTCCTATCAGATCATCTAAAATGTGAGTGATTACACTGGTAATCATCTGCAAGCCCACACTGGCTCAGTCTGTGCTTAAGAGATAAAGGGCGAGAGACTGACTTAAGAATGGAGGCAGGAAGAGAGCGACAGACCTGTGAAGGAGACAACAAAAAGAGGGATAGGAGGAAGAAGGTGGCAGATTAGGATGGCCATTCTGCCTCTTCATCACCTCCTCTGTCTCTGCATCTCTCTGTCTTTCTCTTCTGCACATTCAGATATTCATTTGTGCTTGGCCAAACAAATAGCTGACACTGCCTCATCAAAGCTTTGGATTGGCAGCCTGGGCCAAGTGGGGCTGTTGACAAGCAAGGGCACTGAAAGCAGAGGAGGAGAGGAAAGAGCAAGACAGAGAAATCCTTCCTGTAATTCCCCAAACTGTAATCCATTGGGTTTAATGGTGTATGTGTGTGCGGGGATTAGACGTTTATCATTACTGCTCTGGTGCTGTTATGTGTCGGTGTGTTAAGAGTGAGGGAAGAAAAGCCAAGCTTGCATGGAAGGCCCAACAATGCCGGGATTGTTGCAGGGATTTAATCCATAGCTCTCTATCACATATCCACATATTTGGCCAATAGGAGTGACACCTAGCTTATTCACTTCAGCTGATGCCACTGATTAGGTCTGATCTGGAGACAACCCTCACTACGCTCCCCCTCATCTACACTAATTCTCAGACATCCGTTGTTGGACTTTATTTTCGCAACATTACAGATTTTGCTCCTGTGGGAGTAAGAAAGTCTCCCATAAATCCATAGCTTCATCAGGTTAAAAATTTAGTAGTACATCTTCACACGCAATTCAATTGCGCCACTCTACTCATCTCTGATAGATTGTATAAATCACAAACAAATGTTAGCTGAGAGCAGTTATTGAAGCAGTTGTGAATATACCTGCAGGTCCAAGAAGACAAAGACAAAGTCAAAACTGGCCTGGTTAAAACTAGGGTTGAGATGTGGCTTTGACCTACCTCTCAAAGATTTGAAACCTGACTAGTTCCTTAATGACTTGAAACTTATATGACGTGAAAGATTTAAAACATGCATTGAAATTTCTCCTCAGAGGCTTAAGCATGACCTTGACTTGCCACTTAACGTAGGGTGAAAAACTGGACAATTTACTTGAACTCTTCCCTCAGTGACATGAGACTTCGCTTTGATTTGGCTGTTACTGTATTGACATCTAACTTGGAGCAAAAGACTTGAGACTTCATCTATATTTACTTGGACTTAAGGCAAAAGACGACACCACTAACTTAAGTCTTGATTTAGACTTTGGACTTCAACTTAGATAAAAGACAGGACTTAAGTTGCACTTGCCACTGAAAGACTTTAAACTTGACTTGGAAAAATAACTTGGGAACATGTTTGCTAGCTTCTGGTAAGCTGAAACATGCTCATTAAACAACAGCTCAAAAATGTTTTTCTGCGAGTAGGAGCAAAGCTGATCGCATCAATCTTTACTCTGGAGTCCACAGCCGGGACTGGCCCCGGCTTTGTCCGTTGGCTCGAGAAAGACATGAATCACACTGAGGGAGACAGATTAGCCTTTGGTAACAAGGGATAATGGTCAGAACATAAGAAAACCAAACTTTCACCATCAGCAGATACAAGCCTGGACATCTTTCTTTTAAGCTAACACACACTAATTCACGGGTCGGCAGAAACCCTCCCAAATGTACACAC
Source organism: Alfaro cultratus (assembly GCA_903066825.1). NCBI lineage: Eukaryota > Metazoa > Chordata > Actinopteri > Cyprinodontiformes > Poeciliidae > Alfaro > Alfaro cultratus. The sequence goes on along the minus strand of CAEFZX010012136.1, from coordinate 68,665 downwards.
GCTGAACATGTGTCCTACAGATGTAGTAGCTATGAAAAAAGGCCCCTGTTCTCCTTGTGTATATGAGATAGAAAGAAAGTGAGTTAGAGAAACACAGAACAAGAAATACCTGAAGACTGCAAATACATGGGGGGAAGAAAGAAGAAAGATTAAATGAACATTAATTTTCCCTTAGAAATTCCCTCTCCTCAGCACGAGGAGATGAAAGAGGAGTTGTGTGCGTTCTGATATTTATGTCTTCTTAAACACACGACTGGAGTTTTGGTTTGGTAGATGGGGGGCTTGGCTGCAAGGGTACCCAGGGGCCCTTTATTGCCTGGTTTGCTAATTAGGCATAAATCTGCACAATTGAGCCAATGGTGGATTAATTAACTGTTTATTTCTCTTCACTCCTCCCCTGGAACCACCAGATCTGGGCCGTGGGATGTGGAGGAAGAGTGGACGAGGTATTGGGTGTGGCATTTTGGACAAATGAACGATTCTGACAGTTGTAAATGTGCGTGTGCATGTGTGTGTGGCCTTCTGTAAATAATGTGTCAGCGCTGTCTTTTTAAATGAATGTGGGTGGATGTCTCTGTCATTAGTCACACCGCTATGCTTGTTAGGTTGGAGTGGCGACTGCAATGCAATACTAAAAGTACTAGGCGAGGGCACGAGGGACTAGGAAGCAGAGACCAGAGGAGTGGCTAAAGACTGAGGACAATGATGAGAGATGGGTGGGATAAAATGGTGTATTAGGAAGGTAAAAGGAGAGAAATAGGTGGTTGGTTGTGCGTGTGTCTATTGGGGATCCGGGTAACGCTGCAATCTGTACACAATTAGGACTCCATTAGAAGTTTAAAACAACTCATGACTTCCATCTGTTCCTGAGGCTGGGAATGTAAGATTGGAGACGACAGGTGTCTAAATGTTTATCAGCCCTGCTGCGTTTATTCTTGTGTCTCTGAGGTAGGAGGAAAAATGACCTGCACAAATCTTACTCAAACTAACATTCACTGTGGCAAGAATAAAACATGTGCTGTTCAAAACCTAGGGAGTCAGGACTACATGTACTTTGGCAACAAGAGTTTAACTCTATACAACTATGAGGTTAAACACAAATTAGGCACAAGCATTCACATAAGCTTGCACATCAATTAACAAAAAAAAAGGCTACAAAGACAAATCTGTTTACATTTGAGATCTGAAATGTATTGAAATTAAGCCAAATGGATAAAAAGGTTTTCAATTTCAAGATCTCTGATGATCAGGGACATTCGGCTCTTTTTTAAAGACTAAAAACAACAAAGACACAAGACTAGCTTAAGATGATTATTTTCGAATTGTCAACTACAAGGTAAAGTTAACTTAATATATGGCTAAATTATTATACTACAACTTTTTTTAAGTAAAAAGTATAAATATTTCCCAAGGTAAAAACAGTCTTTAAAAAAACACAACAGACTACAGCTAAATAACCTGGTAAACAAACTTTCAGCTCTTTGTGCAAGTTTATATCAAGAACTGGGGCGTGCTGTGGTGGTGCAGGGGTTAAGCACAACCCACATATGGAGGCCTTAGTCCTCGACGCGGCTGTCGCAGGTTCAAGCCTGGCAACCTTTGCCGCATGTCTTCCCCTTCTCTCATAAACGTCTTTCCTGTCAATTAACTATCAAATAAAGGCCACTAGGGCGTGCCGTGGTGAAGTAGGGGATAGCGCAACCCACATTTGGAGGCCTTGAGTCCTCGACGCGGCCATCGTGGGTTCGACTCCCGGACCCGGCAGCATTTGCCGCATGTCTTCCCCCCTCTCCTTACCCCATTCCTGACAGCCTACTGTCAAAATAAGGGACACTAGAGCCCACAAAAAAGCCCCCTGGTGGGGGAAAAAAAAAATATATATATATATATATAAAGGCCACTAGAGCCAATAAAACATAAAAACAAAAGTTTATATCAAGAACTTCATTCAGAAGATTAAAATTTTTGATTTTGACAAAATCAAACACTGTCTTTTAATGACACCAACATTTTGTGACTTCTTGTCACCATTTGGTCCTAAATCTCCTTTTACTTTGTGCTCATAATCTACTTGTGTACTTTACCAAATGTTGCCAGTTTATTTCTCGTGACAGTTGGGCATTTTTGATGAAATAGGGCTAAAATGTTTGAAAATGCTTAAACCATACATTTAATTTAAATGTTTAGCATGTTGTTTTCAGCAGATTTTTTTTTATCATTCTGCACTTGAACTGATTGTTGTTTTGATTCCACTTTTTAAATGTTGTACAACCATAATGCTCAAGCAACAGTTTGGTTGGCCAGTTTGTGGGTACACAGCCACATCCGGAGCAAGAACACTGAGTAAAGAGCAATGATTGTTAAACATGTGCTTTTATTCATAATACATGGTTAGGGTTGTTGTGGGTGGAATTGTATAATAATTACAAATGAATTTGAAGAGTTGCATTTCAACGCATTTTGTAGTATGCTTCATTTACACTGATGAGAATGGCTCTCCATTGTATTTGGTCAAAAAAAAAAAAAAAAAGACCTTCCCAAAAGTAAGTCAAATAAATTGAAATTATAGTGTATCATTAAGCAAGACAAAGCAGAACTAGTTGCTAAATCTGTCCAGTGTCAAGCATGGCAACATGATCGTTTCGGTCAACATCGTTATTTTAGTTATACATCTGAACTTAAACATTAATTAAAACAACCATCTGTGCATCTCCAACATCTATTGGGACAGACTTTATTTATTTTATCACATTGCAGTAACATCTACTCATCATATCACAATCTTTATTTGACCAAGAACCTTCTTGAACCTACAATTTAGCTCCAATCCTTCATCCAGCTCCACATGTCAATCCCCTTTGAGCATTTTATGCAGATTTGCAGCCAATTTGTTGCTTTCCAATTGCAAAATAAACATAATAATGAGTGGGAAGAAATTCTTTAAACATGTGTGTAAAACACTTTTCAAGTGCAAAAGGAAGATTCATGGGGATGTTCATGCAGAGCACAATCAAGCCGCCGTCTGCACAGCCTCCCGAGCAATAAAACATTTAATCTGCAATGAACACTTTTCTGTCATTTTCTCTCCCTCTTTTGGACCTTATTCCTCTGCACCCCCACCCTTTCCTCCCTCCTGTTAGCCTCTATCTTCTCTCTCTCTCTCTTTCTCTCTCTTTTTCTCTCTCTCTCTCTCTGCCTCGCTGGAGATCTTTCCCTCTGGCTGCCAGAAACCACAATCATAAAATTATTAAAATGCTGTTTGGCTGCCATTAATCAGCAGTGGTGATAAATCCTCGTGTGGGAAGTGACAGAGCATTAGTAACATACCTCTTGGCCTCAAAGACAGAGAGTAATGAGCCACGAGCCGGACCGGGTCAATCATAAACTCATCAAATGCGTCATTTAATTTCTTCATTTAGACAAACACAATTTGTTTATGGGAAAGATATCAGGTGTTGTGGAATGAGAAACGGCGCTGAAATGCTGGTGCATTAATCAGGGCTTGATTACACGCGACTCTGCGGTTGTTTATCCTAATTTCATTCATTTCCATCAACAAAGCAAACACAGACGAACACAGCCATTAGTGATGGCTGGGGATGGCACAATTACAGCCTCGTATTAAATAAAGTGATGATGAATGGTCCAATACAAACTAAAACAAAGGGGTTTTTATTACTTCAAATCCATTCCAGCCTTTGCCTTCCTGGTGTGAAAAGAGGGGAGACGCCGTTTCAACTTTACCACCGAGACATATTGATGAGAAAGAAAGAAAAAAAAAAGGGGGGGACTGAAAAAAAAAAAAACTTTTAGAGAAGTATTAACTCCTTTGAAATGACAGTTGGTTATATATGATAGCAAATGGCTGCCTTATGCATGGAAACTTCTGTCACAGTTAAATTTTTAATTGAAATCAGTGGGTGAGCTTGTTATTGAAGCAACCGAACCCGTGACGGCAACACACAGAAACACACAAGTGCATAATCCGTTTACCTACGATGCACACAACCGTTACGCAGCGAGCATTTGCGCGCGCGCGCGCACGTGTGTGTGTACCACACATACCCCCCACAGGAGTTGATAAAGATGAAGAAACTAGCAGCAAAGTCAGAGATTTTTCTTGATCATGCAAGGCTTCAAGAACCTAACCAGCATGTTTGCAGCCTGTTGATGCAGGGTAACCACAACGCTTCCTAAACAGCATGGGACGTCCACATTTTTCTCCATGCTGTACTACTGAGTGCAAGGGATTAAAAATAAAAACACGACAAAAAGGCCTGCAAGACTGACCATCTGTATTTAAATAATGTTTCATTATTATTTTTTAGAAAATCACAAATTTTTTGGGTAGGGGTAAACATTTAGCAGTTAACTGCAAAATGAATGAAAGACACTGCTTTCCCTTTTCTGCATCAGCTACAACCCAGCTGATGAATTCCTTATATCTCTTCTGCAGAAAAATGGGAGGCAGATGAACTAAAGTTTGGACAGATCAAGGCTAACTCTGTTTGTTGTTAGTATTCATGCTTGGCTAACTCATTACAAAAACACACTGATGTTTAAAAGTCCACATTCATAGCTATTTTTACCTATTTTGATGGAAATATATTTAAGAATGTTTATTTGAGACTGTCCATTTTTAATTGCTAATGTATGTTTTCATTTACATACTTTCGATATTGTTTAAAAAAAGGAATAAAAACGTAAACATTTTTGTTTTGTTTCCTTCACCAAAGATTTTACCAAATTATGACTTCAAAGATGGTGAGTGAACTGGATGTTACATTTTAAATACTAATACATGCTTAGTTGCCATGCCAGACTTTCACAACACATTTATAAGAATGACAATAACATAATATTAATAATTAATACATATTTTCTTTGTCTCTATATATGTTTTTTGTGAAACACCACAAACAGATGCATCATTAAACTACTTAACTACTTGACAATATTTCCATTTCGTTTGCAGGNTGTTGTCTACTATGTGTAGCCTTACTTCTTATGTGCCTTCCAAATTACTCCTAATTTGAGCAGCTGAATTGAATTTCCCTTTTGGATTAGTAAATTATTTTTAAAATGAGATAAACTGAATTAAATTAAACTTAACATTTGCTTAGAAACGTATTTAATTTTAAAATGATGTCTCACAATGTAATAAAATCCCAGTACACTGAAAAAATACAAGCAATATAAAGGACATCTTCAATTTTCGTACTCAGTTTAGGGTAAAGGAGAGGTCAGAAAGTACAGAAACATTACAGTCTTCAACACGAGTTACCTCTTCTAACAATTACATTTAAAAAAGGGCTAAAACACAGTTGATTAACATGTCTTATCAAAGTGTGTCTTTTCTACTCTACGCCTGTAATTACTTTAAAATTTATGTAGAAGCCAGTTTTTCCTTTGATGTTAAAGTGTCTCCTCCTGTCAAAGGTTAGTGCTACTTGGGAGGTAAAGTACTCCTTGTAAAAGATGAGACTTGTGTGCTCAGGGTGCCACAAGGAGCAGTCTCACCCTGCATAAATTCACAGACCACCAATCATGATTAACAACCAACACTTCTGTAATAGGTAAAGATGCGATTACATTCCTGGCATAATTGCACAGCGCTGGCCTTAACATGAAGAATAGTGTGTCAGAGAGCAGAAATTACTCCAAATCATGAAGCAAAGTGCAGGTCAGCGCCGCTGTAATCCATTTATGTCTAATTCAAGGCCAATTGAGCTGCCACATCCATTAAATCCCTGCAGAAACATTTACAAAATGGAGGAGATGGCATGATTCTATGAAAACATGATTTCACAAGACAGCCTGCTAAAATATTTACAGCTCTTCCCTCACAAAGATTACCCAGCAATAATACCACATGAATTCAAAAATACAATCTCTACTGAGCTTTTTTTATCCTCAGTATGATCTGCATTCTTTACCTTTCTGCTTCCTTTTCCACCTCCGCCCAAAATGCTCCGCCAGCAGTCCAAGGTAATTAAATTACTTCGCAAAGTTTACTTAACAGTAAATGGTTAGCAAAATTTAAGGTGACTGCAAATTTGCTTTTATTCCACTTCAATGGCTGGCCTCTACAAGGCTCGTCTGCAAATAATTAGCGAATACATTTGCATCGAAATCGTTTAAAACCATATGTTGGAAGATTATGGAAAGCGGGCAAATTAAAAATATTCTTTTTTTCTGTTATGGAAATGCCTACATGTCGAGAGAAGTCGGGAGGAGGGAATCAGTCGAATGCATGTGTATTCGAACACCGACGAGTAGGGGAGCGAAAAACCTGAGGGGCTGGCGGGGGGGCTTACTTGGAGGAGCTCTGTCTCAAAGCTCGCCAGATGCCGTTTGAAATCTGCCCACTGAAGGTAAACAAAACTTATACAATCACTTACTCTCCTGCTCTTTCTCACACACGTTCACAGAATCAGAGTGATTTCTTTAACAGGCTCCGACTGGCAAAGTATACACTGCTCCCCGAGGTAAGACGAGTAAAGTTGTGCATAATTTGACAAGCATGTACGGTAAGTAACACCTCCGATATCAATGAAATGTAGAGTTGCACCTGGGAAGATGGCGAACACAGAAATAACCCACATCAACAAAAAAATATACAATTTAGAGACGCAGGTCCTGGCTTGTTCCAGAGTTCAATAAATTAACTCATTACTAAAAAATGAGCAAATGATTATTAAACATGTTCTGTATATAACATGGAATTTCACACCCATTTTGAAGCCTTGACCTGAATATTTCTTAGAGTAAGTCTGCTAAAAAATAAATCTCAGAAATAAAATTATTTTGAAGATATGTTTACTTTTATTTATCTAATTAGTGACTACTAGTTCTAATTTACAATGCCAACCTGAGCAAAAGGCAGCAAATATTTCAAAATTCTGTTTAATTTTTTTCCCGCTTTTCATGCATCAGTACAAACATGAAGTGCTTGGACTGTGGTCATCCTGTAAAAGCCATAAAAACCCAGCAAACTCTATTTAAACTTGCTCACAATGACACATTTGTCATGAAATCTATTTTTAGACAAGTTCCTATAGAGCTTATGGTCTAAAATAAAAATGTGACCAAATCTTAAGATCCAGTGATACATAATATTGAGCTCAGTCAAGCGGCCCAGTCAAAGTCCAGACCTCAATCAGATGAGGAATTTGTGACAGGCAATTCACAGTCAATCACCACACAACCAGGAATAGCATTTCAGAATCTATAGATGTATAAGATGTGATTGCAGCAAAATGTGCATCTAGTTGAAGGGAGGAGGTATTTATGCAATCACTTACTTTATGTTTAATATTTATATTTATTGCTATTAATTTGTAGAAATCAGTTTCAACTTTAAAAACTGAGATTTTTTTATTTGCAAATTTTTTGTTAATAAAGGCAAAATGTGTTCTTCCTGGGTGAATACTTTGTTTATAGGCACTGTAGATGTTGCTTTACAAACAGAAAACATTCATTTTCCACCGAGATAACAAAAAATATGGCCGTGCTTTAATATTGTGAAATCTCGTTACAAGCTTTTTAGTAATGAAATATTCTGTTTACTTTATAAATATTATTTTCCCAATTTATTAGAGAGGTTTAAAATGGCAAATGGGTGTCTGGATCTACACATAAATGCAGTCTTCTTTGACCATGACTGGCTGTTACATTCATGAATGTCAGGTTAATAGGGATAAAATCAAATGATTAAAAAATATTTATTTTTATAGTATTCCTCTCTCAAGTGCATTTCTGATATTGAAGGTATTGCCACAGAGAACAATTCTGGTTTCACATACATTATATTTTAGTCAGTTTTAGCAAAAATTCTTTTTTAAAACAGGGAGAAATAACCCCCACAATTTGATATCTTTTCCTTATACATGTCTTGGAGAAAACCGAAAAACAAATTCTGCACACAGCATGGAGACCTTTTATATACACTTGCATTTGAGTCCCAAAAAATGTAAATAGCAGTTCAGAATTTCAGCTGGTAGTTCTGCTGAAATTCTTGTACAGCAAATAATCAGCCCATCTTTAGTGCTCTGATCATGCTTACTTAAAACTTTTGGTATTAGCATTAGCCTCCAGGATAAAGCATTACTCGGTCAAGCTTTATTGAGCTGACCCCATAAGTGGCAGGGCTGAGAGGACAAGAGAGGGCATCGCTGGGCAACACAAAAAGGACGCAGAAGGGCCTGGTGTTTATTATACCCATAAAACAAACCAAAAAAATCAATTGTACATAAACCTCTGATCCCGTCAGTTCTTAGGTCACCCGTTCCTCCCCGCTGCAGCTTGAAGGAACCTCCGAACTGAAAAACCTGTTTCTCATTAAAAGGAAACGCAGGTACAGAGCACAAAATGTCAGGCAAATCCTTTCTTAAAACACACTTTCTTATGAGAAGCTGGGAGAAACAGCTTGAGGCAAGAGGCTCCAAGTACGAGATATGACTCTGTATATGAAGTTTGATAAAAGCTTTCTATCCATCCACTCTTCTCATCGGTAGGTCAGTCTGTTTGACACCGCTGTCAGCTTGAAAGTAGGTGAGCATTAGAGGTTGTTTGTTAAAATCTAATTCAGGTATTTGAGTCCGATATAAGGCCAAGCCCCACTCCCCTCTGTCTCAGAGACATAATTACGAGCGTTGACTGGAAGAGTGAGGTAATGGCACATAAATCCTGCTGATCAATGGTTACAGAGGCTAAATTACAGGACAGCCCAGTGCCATTATCCTGCCGAAGGACAGCATTCCTGCAAGCAGGCAAAGGGACTTCAACCGCTGGTCAGAAATACTTACTTTAATGCGAACAAAGAGGAGGCTGCATGGAACTAGTTCTACCTTTACGACACAGAATCTCAATGAAAATAAAATAGCTAAATGATGTGATAGTACTCCAGCTGAAATATTAAGCTTAATTTGTGAGCTGCAAAGTAAAGTTTATAGACTGTGCAGTCACGTCTTCATTTTTTTGCGTTTACTTCATTCTTAAATTTGAATCTTAACCTCAACTGACCTGTATGTGGATGAACATGCATACCACTCTCTGTGCTTCTCCGTTTCTGAAGCTGATCCAAACATGACATCAGCATATTATCTGTGGTTCTCCAACATTTTGGATTCTCACACACAAAATAACAGCAGCACAGTTGAGCAGAGTGTAATTTATAATTTTCCGACTGCACATGGGAATATTGATAGCACAAACCACCTTATCAATCATCATGGCGCTGCGCATTTATCACCACTGAATGCATCTCTTGTAAGAACAACATTACTATTATAAGTGCATCTCAATAAAGTGAAGGTATTTTAGTAATTTAATTTCACACTTAAACCTACTATGTTGTATATAAAATGTTTGTTGTTTTAATAGAGAAATGTTATGAGCCACCCAGTCATGAAGAAGACAGTCACTGGCATCATAAGAACAGAATGCTCAATCTAAGCACGTTAATGGAAAGTTAATTGGAAGAAAAAACTGTGGTAGCAAAGCAGCAGGAAGGAACAACCACAGTTCTGGGAAGATTGTGAAGCAAAACCCATAAAAGTTTGTTACAAATCCACAAGATGTGGACTGCGGCTAGAGAAAGGACATGGCTAAAAATGTTAGATTCCTTTTGTTCAGCCACTGGACTGTTGCTCATCTTGCAAATGAAAGTTCATTTAAATTAAAATTTATGGCCCCAGGAATAGAATGAAGTGAAGTTTATAGAGTCAGTGATGATTTGGGGGGTCATGTTATCTTCTGCTATTGGTTTGCTGTGTTTATCATCTCCAAAGTTAGCAGTGCAGCTGTCAACCAGGATATTTTGGAGCACTTTATGCTTCCCTCAGCTGACAAGCTTTACAGAGACACTTATTTTATTTTCCAGCAGGACTTGGCACCTGCCCACTCTGCCAAAGACACCAATGGCCATTGTGTTGCTGTGCTTGATTGGCCAGAAAAATCTAACTGATTACATGCAGCAATTCATGCAAAACAAGCCCTCACCAGGTACTTAGTCCACATACTGGACCACAACAAGAGCCAAGGCTCCAAAACCGCTTTTGTTTTGTTTTCTTAGTCTGCAATTTTTTTTAACTTGAGAGATTAGTAAGAACTGCAAGCTAAAATTATTTTAGGATTGGTGATTATTTTTGAACGTTGCTGAACCATATTTAGATTTTACCTTTTAAAATGGCAACAGATGAGCTGACATGCTGAAAACGCTCTTTACTCTTGTAATTACACCACACCACTCTTGTAAAACAACAGAATGTGTTCCCTATTAATTTTATCTTAAAAATCCACTTATTGCATTACAGTACCCAGTTGTCCGAGGAAAGTGGTATATGGTGAGGGTAAAATAATAAGACATTTGGAAACACTGACAAATAGCATGTTATTAGTAGTTATTGCAGGGTAACTCCCCTGAAGTTTTCTAATAGAAATCCCCTATGAAAGGAGGGTCATGTTAGAACAACACCAAAATGACCACATTGATGGGTAATTAAAACAACAAAACTTCAACTGGATTCCCAAAAGAATCTGTGTTGCATTCAAACAAACAGATAAAAACGAGAAAACACAGAATCCAAGCAACTAGATCTTCTCAGAGTCTCTGTGCCAATCAACTCTTATCCTCACAGAACAAAAGGTGGCAGCCTCCTAAATGTGGCAAATTAGCCCTTTAGTTCCAGAGGGGGTAAGGTGACACCCTCCATGTATGTGGTCTGTTCAGCACACATCTGTCAGGGCGTGGGGCGCGGGAGGTGTGCCGGGGGGCAGTGGGAGGAAAAGCGGGAAGTGGAAGCAACGAGGAAGCTGAGAGCTTGAGAGAAAGGGTGTGTCTGAATGTGAAGGACCCATGCAGAGACAGAAAAGCCTAAAACACGGTATTCACTGTGGAAGTATTAATCATAAAGGGTGATGCTATTCAGCTGAGCTAATCAGTCACCATTCTGCTCCTTCGTGTCTGTCACTCATTAAAAAAAGCAAACATATACACACCAAAATATATAGAGAACAACAGTAGAGATAGACTGATACATGAGATGCTGAAGATGATTGTCTTTTATATGTTAAAAAAATGACTTAGACTTCAAGGCAAATGTTTAATAGTATGTTTTGTTTAACACCGCCATTGTTGACTGAGTAGTTAAAGTTTTTAATGGTCGATTCTACACAGGTCACAGGAAAGTTACAAATATCAACACAAGATAAATACATTCTGCTTTAAAAAAAGATTTTAAAAAATCAATTTTGTTTTTTTCTTTTTCTGGCAAGAGTAGCTTTTAAAGAATTTCACAAATACATGGAAGTATAATAAATACCTTCTTAAGTTAAACAATTATGTTTGAAGTTTCAATTTATGATTTTGGCCATCATGGATCTCTCTGCACCTTCAGCTTCTATAGTGCCTTGCCAAAGTATTTCTGCCTCTAGAAGTTTTTAACATTTTCTGCCATTTACTGTGAAGGGAACATAGGAACCATGTGAAAGAAAGTTATCTGGTCAGTTGAGATTAAAATCCAACTTTTCAGCCAACATGTGACGCGCTATATGTGGTGAGAAACTAACATATACGTAGCAACATATAACGAGAACTCCGTAGCCACTTTGAGACATGGTAGTGGCAGCATCATGTTGTGGGAATGCTTTTCTTCAGCAGGTCAGGAAAATCCCGAATGGAACAGAAGTTCTAATTTGGAAGACCATGTATTATTTTTTTTTTTCACAATGATGAGCTATGTTCTTTCAATCTACCAAATAAAAATTTCAACAAAACACATTGACGTTTGTGAATGTAATGAAACAAGATGCTTTTCACAGGAAACAGAAAACTTTCAAAGACAAGTGCAATAGTAAAAGATACTGTTTTAACCTTTTAGTTAAGCAGCATTTAGTAATGAAACTTTGACAAATTTAAGATTGAGAATGAAGAACTGAGCTTTCCTCCTACCAAATCCACCAAGGTATCAAACCAGAGAGAGAAAATTAATTCAGACCAGTGAGGCCCTTCCAAGTTCAAGCCTCTGATGAGATCTTAAGGATTGTTTGTTTTTCTGCTGTCGAAGGTTCAAATAGGGAAAAGGAGAAGGTTTTGATGACCTCCGGCCTTCAGGTCCTAAGTGGGTGTTCTGCAAACACTCCCTATTGACGTGTGTATAAGTAGAAACCCGCTGCCGTGCAAAGTACTTATGCTCATTTGAGTGGAAATGGACATCGCTGTGAAAAGAGCAAAGACCCGAGCGAGTGGTTGAAAAGCAGAGAGCACAATATGAAGAGTGAAAGTGTCATGGTTGCCGTGTGTGTGCACGAAAATATGTGTGAATGCAAAAATCGTTCCTTTTGTGAATGTTTTGCAGGGAAGCTGCAGCGGCTGCGGTTCAGTAGATGACGACGCAAAAATGCACAGCAATGAGAAATAAAAGGCTGAACTTCCTCTGCAGTGAACACCTGTCCAGAGGGTTTCCTTGTGATGTGGAAATCAAAGTGGAGACACAAAAAACCTGGAGGAACAGATCATGATTTAGCAGACAATACAAAGCATAGTTGACGTATTTAGACCTAGCTGCTTGGAACTGTACAAATACAGTCCTTCTAAAAACATGCGACACAATGCTTTCCCGCATTGTGTCGCATGACAGCCACAAACTCAAAGGTTTTCATTTATTTTTAGCCCTTTGAGCTATCTGTCTACTAGTTTGTCTAGCAGTTTGGCACATCTAGCCATTGTAACGCATGAATATGCTTTGACATAAACCATTCCACTGTATCTGTGGCTGGATGTTTACCTCTACCCCAATCTCACCCCATTTCCGATTGTAACGTAGACCATGTAAGGACTTATCTTTTCTTCTAACTGCTCACTTTTATTCCAAAGTTTTTTTATATCAACATGTGAAACTGTAAACAAATAAAATACATAATATAAAATAAAAAAATATTTTAAAAAGTATTTTGCAACTTCTAATACGTTTGCATACAAAACTGAATCATATTTTCCTCCCCATCAGGTTTGATACCCTTAACGATTTCTGACAAAAAGGCGTAACCCAAGCATGATGCGACCACCACCAAATGGTTGCACTCAAATTTATTCAAGGGAAGCATAGTAAAGAGGGCTAAATAAAAGTTTATGCTCTATTTCTTTTTTTTTATTATTTAAAGCACATTTTACAAACTTTACTTCCTTATAGTTCTTCTGTCATAAAATAAGCAGAAGTTTCCAGTTGTAATGTGGCAAATTTGCGACTAAATTTCAGGTCATTGCATTCAAACCATTGTACTAAGGTGGCAACAAAAATATTTATGTAATAATTTTAATTATTAATCAAAAATAATAGGCATCCCTGTCTTGGAAACCTGGAGTTTCTGTGTGTTTATATGTGTGATATGTAGGCCAGGCAGGAAGTGACCCATAAACATATCCATCCAGCTCTTTCATTGGGGGCCAGTGTTGCCCTCCTCATCCTACTCCATACACGCACACACCCGCACGCACACACACCCATCGAAGGCCCCCAGTGAGCGCTAAGCAGGCCAGCGGGCCAGCCGAGGGGGCTCATTACAGGTTCACAGAGCCTCCCAACACAAAAGGCCTGAGCCGCTTTAGCCATGGGATGATCTGCTCTCTACTGACTAGAGAGAGTCCATAGATGGACAAAAGAAGGGAGGAGGAGGGGAAGAGGTGGAAGAGAGCGTAGAGGAGGAGAGGAGTGGAGAGGAGAGCCGCGGGCTTTAAGGATGTCAGGAGACCCCGAGAGAGAAAGCCTGGCGGGCGCTCAGAGAGGAACGGAGGGAAGGAGGAGGAGGAAGCTTAAGCTCCACGGCTACGTCAGGACATTAACATTCACTCAACCTTCCAACATCTGCTACTTCCTCCTTGCCCTCCATCCCTATCTCCCTCTGCCCACCAACAACTCTGGAACAAAGACAGGAGGATGGAGAGTGAGCTGAGAGACACAAGAGGGACAAATAAAAAGAAGTCACTAATAAAGAAGTGTAGCCAAAATAAACGAAGGATTGACTACAAGATACTTAGCATCTGTTGGTTAACTGAAGTATTAATAATGATATTTGAATAAAGAAGATGGCAGTGAGAAACAATGTGCATCCCTAGCTTTTATTTGATTTGTTAAAACTAAAAAAAAGTGAACCAAAGTACATTAGACAGGGTCCGATTTACAAGGATGTGGGCCCCTGGGCTAGAGCCAGTTTTAATGCCCTTTCTGCGACAGAAAAAATTTTCTAATGCAAATTATAATACATAAATAGGTAGTTGTATACATGAACTGATGCATGGCAGGTTTAAAACATCTTCTGAAAACTAGCCTCATATTGTTCCCATAAAATTACAAGAACTTCATCATTTTCAATTACTTGAGTATTGTTTATATTCATAAAAAGCCCAAAATGTTAATATAGTTAATGTGATGTAGACCTATGAGTTTTATATAAAGTAAAATGCAAAAAGTGCATTCATTAAAAAATAAAAAAATTTTAAATGTTTGGGCCCCCCCAAAATATTGGTACATTGGCTACTATCCTTGAAGGCCCTTTCTAAAGTTTGGCTCAGCCATTAGATATGTCTGATGGCAGGAGGGAAATGTGTATTTTTCTTTATTTTTCACTATTTCAGCTGCTGATCACCAATCAGAGTTCAATTTTTAGCTCAAATCTGCCGCTAAACCAATTGTATCCACAGGCCTGATGCAGACCGTTCAGTTCTCTGTTGTCAGGACAATCTTTGACTGGGCCAAAAACGTTTTATTTGGAAACCTCCATGAGAGATAGAGAGAAAAACCAGAAACCCAACCAGCGCATTAAAGCCTCTCCTCTCACGGTGCGCCAGGCCCTGAGCGTGCATCTGCAACTGTCTGGCCCGAAGCACTCAAAGCCACAAGCTCAAAGCAGGGAGGCTTTATTGCCATTAGCGGAACATTAGCGTTAAGGTGGGACGGAGAGGTCGGGGCATTTCACATGCCGAGGATAAATACTGAATCAAGATCAAGCGTTCTACTTAAACTTGACTGCTATGCAGAAATTGAGTTGTTCCCACATCAAAAAAAACCCCTCCTGTAACCAGAAGTAAACTATGTCGAGTAAATTTAAAGCATGACGAAGTACATAATACATGCCTCACAATGTGCAATTCAGCTAAATCAGATCAAGGGATGGCAGTGTTGTTCTTTGGCCTCCGCAGCAGCTGAACAAGTCTTAAGTGAGGTGCGTATGTAGCTGGCGGGTGCTTTATAGATGATGTATAGATGCCGGGTCCTTTCATATATTTCCTGTGGTGAAATTAGAGCCCTGTTCTGAAGTGTTCTGTGCATCTGAGTGTGTGTGTCTGGGTGTGGGTGTGTGTGTGTGGGTGTGTGTGTGTGTGTGTGGGTGTGTGTGTGTGTGTGTGTGTGTGCATGACTGTAAACATGAAGACATCTTTCTCCACAGTCAATCTCTGCCTGTCACATCTGGCTCGCAACTCTACCCCTCGAATACACACTGGAATATATACACCGTGTGCATGGTGACATCTATGACTTATGTACTGGGAGGAGCATTTGAAATTAAGCTGCAGTGAATATGGGCCCGCGAGCGGTCAGAGTGGGTAGAGCGCGTGCGCTCCCAGTTGTCTGATATGCTGTGTGTTTGAGATGTAGCTGCAGTATGTGTGGGGAGAGGAGTGTGAGACTGCGTGTGGGAAACTGACAATGAAACCCAGAGAACACGTCATTTGCGATAAAATTTCAGAGAACAGCTGACAGCTCTTCAGATTTTCGCAGCTTTATTTATCCTCTACTCTTATATTACTTCATAATTAGATTTTTTTTTCTTCCCAGCCAGAATATTGTGTATTCTGGGAAAGTATTTATATTCGTTGTTCGTTTTCACAGTCTATCAAGTTACAGCCCCAAATTTCAGCATGTTTTATTAGGATTTCATGAGAGAGACTGACAGAAGTTAGATGCAAACCCCCACAAATATCTGGCCTTTAATCTGAAGTGACAACTTGAGTAAAGAGATTAGAAAAACCAGCCAAAAAAGGACAGTGGTAACACTGGAGGAGATGCAATGATTCACAGCTCTGGTAGAAGAAACTATTGACAGGATAACTATTAGCTCTGGACAACACAAGTCAGAAGTTCATGGAAGAGTGGCAAGAAAGCTGTCATTGAAAAGTGTAAAAAAGACTTACATCACTTGGTGCCCTTACAAATGAAGTAAAGGAAACAACACACATGTAGGGGAAAGGTGCTCTGGTCATGCAAGCCCAGGTTGACATTTAGATGATGTGTGAATTTTATAAACTCTATTGTCTGAGTTATAACTTGCGAGTGCATTTGTACTACTCATGTTCCTTGAAACGGCCTCTCGAGGACAAATAAGGTTATTTGAAATGAATTTAAAATACCATGTGTGGCGAAAATATATATAAAAAAATCAACCTGAACACAACATCTCTATTGTGAAACATGATGTTGGCAGCATGGTGATGTGTGAGATCTTTTCTTCAGCAGTGACAGAGAATCTGGTAAGTGTTGAGTAATTCTGGAGGGAAATCTATTGGAAACACTAAAGCAGTCGGAGAAACTCTGGCACGATTTGAATCAAAGCAAAGTCATCTATTAGGATGGCTCACTTCTAGAACTCAAAGTCCAGTTCTAAGAATCTATGATTTTAAAATCAATATACGGTAATCAATGTTAAAATCCAATATTAGTTTCAGATATTTTAAAGATAAGAATAGGCAACAATTTCTGTCTCTAAATATATGGAGAAGTCAGAGACTTAGATGGAAGTGAACAAACGTGGATGTTATGCACTTACCTGCTGCCTGTAGGACCAAATGCATTCGAACCTTCGCCTGCTCTGCTGGAGTCTGCAGGAAAGTGACAAACAGGCGGAGATGTCTTGGTTACAGGTCATCAAGAGGTAGGTCAAGTTTGTTCAAGGCAAATAAGCAGGGAAAAAAAGTACAATAAACAGAACCAAAGAAAAGTACTATAGAGAAAAGTAATAAAAACATCTCTATTGAAATGATGCATTGTAAGAAACTTCAAATAAATCGAATCATGATATTGATAAACTTTATCCAATTACTGACAACTGTCTTCACATTACCCTTTTCCTGACTGATACCTTCATATAAAATGATTTTTAAAAATCCTTTGTAACAGCTTTTAAAAAATTGTTGTGCTAAAGTACATAAATAATTAAATGTCAAGAATATCCTTCTAGGACAGCTTAGCATTATTTCAGTTTAATTAAATTCACCATAATTTATGACCAGAGTGAACTGAAGAAGTTTAAAACTGAATCAACTGAGTCTGTTTAAGGATGTGAACACTTATGCAACCAGGTTATTGCAACTTTTTTTTTAATGTCTAAAAATTTTGCAAACTCATTTGTTTGTTTTTCTGTTGGAAACTGTGGCCAAAAATTATATTTAAAGTAGAAAAAGTTTTAAGTATATTAAGATCTAGTTTTTTGTGATACAAAATGGCATTTTAACACTTTTGAAAGCTTCTAAGTTAATTTGCTTCTCGGAGTAAATCAGAGCCAAAGTCGGAAGAACAATCAGCTCGTTTACTTTGCCGCGCCGCCGCCTGAGAGATCACACAGCCCAGGACAGATGCCATGCTTGCACAACTTCATCCGTGTAATATTGCGATAAAACAGCTGTGTCCCTTAGGCTAAAACAAATTTCACCCATGATAATCTTTAACTGCTGCTATTAGAGCGAATGTACCCGTAAAAATGTCCTCACGGAGTATCCAGGGACAACTTTAGCGAGTTACTAACCCCGTCATCTGTGGAAGGAAAGAAAGAAAAAAACACCCTGCTGGTGAAAAATAAAAAGAAAGCAACAACTCTGACACACCAGGGAGAATCAATGAAAAAGAGATAAAGAGAAATTTAGAGACAAAGAACGAGAGCGAGAGAAGTGAGAGGGGAAGAGAGAAAACAAAAGCTGCTGTAACAAGTCTTTGGAGAGTTGGATAAGAGGGCACAGAGAGCACATTTTACAAAGATCACAGCAAGAGACTCAACATATTCCCCTTCCTGTTGTGTGCGTGCTCGCTCGCTCGCCGTCGCGTGCGCGGGACACATTAAGCGGGAGCAAACGGGGGAGGGCCCTGTGCTCTGACAGCTGTATTGGGAGGCGCAGCTCTTTTTCCTGACATGCCCTCTCAAAAGGGCCTCGCTGTAATTCCAATATCATTGCTATTAGATTTGTGGGTCTTAATTGTCAAGAAAGAATGATAGCTACGACAGAGCTATAAAAAGGCGGCGCGCGCCGCAGATTGCTCTTGGAAGGTTTTGTGGAGCTGCCGGAGCACGGCGGCCCCTCGTTACCATGCAGCGGTGGAGACGGCGTGTAGGATTAGAGAGAAATTAAATGCTAATGGGGATGGGATCTGAATCTGCTGCCTGGGAGCATCATTTAGACGACAAGGCCGGGGCGTCGCTGACAGGCAGCGCTTCCTCCCTCCTCCTACTCACCCACCTCCTCCTACTCACCCAGCTATTGCTCTCACTGTTCCCGTCTTCTCACTCCCCACTCCCAAAAAAAAAAAAATCAGATTTATCAAACTGTAAACTTGTCACTTTGTAAAAACGTCACTTTTCGGTGGCAGTCGGGGGAAATATAATGACCCGCTTTAATGTCGTGATGTCAGGCTGCTGCATCCTAGACGGAAAGCGCTTCAAGGTGCCGCGCAGACACCCACCGGGATGCACTTAATGCAAGTCAGGGGTTGCATGCGTGTACGGGTTCTGATTGAAAACCTAAAATAAAATGTGCTATTATGCCTTAAAAAAAAGGCACAGCGATTGCTTCCATATTGTTGTCCACGAGAAACCGATAAAACGATATCTGTTAGCATCTTTGAAGATGTCTTCCTTGTTTACATCAAAGGCGAAGGATTAGAGGCAACAACATGAAATCGCTGTACTGGATTCAAACCCGCTGCTCTTCAGCTTACCCTGCTGAACAATTACAATGACACACAGCTCAGTCACGGTGCAATCAGTCACCTTAAGCAATAACACCACACATAAATACGTCACAATCATTTTAGTTACAGTTTATTACCATGCACACTCAGTAATTACATTAGCATTTGTTTACGTTGGCCTTGAGGTATATGTAGGACCACGCATTGTGAACACACAACCACGCACACAGACACACACACAAAGCAAGCTCAAGTGGAACTAAACAGTGAATCCTAACACTGGTCCTACTCAGCACTGTCAGCACTGGAGCTGTATACAAAAATCCCAGTCAGAATTTCCCACCACCTGTACAACAATCTGAGAGAAAAGTTATAAGTGAGAGATTGCATTACGCTGCATCTTCATTGATCTGTGGTATCAGATCTCTTGTAATTCTTTAAAAAGTTACAAGAGTGTCCTTCAGTTTATAGTGTTAAATAGGACATGTAAACTGTTTTGAGTAACTTTTATTAGCAATTGGCAGAGTTAGCATCTGTAACTGTTTCCTAGATTGTACATATTTCTAGACAGTGTCTGGTTTTCCATCAGTCAGACAAAACTTTCAAGCAAGGAGAGGAGTGTATATTCTATCATATATCCCTGTCAGTTTATTTGAAAAGCCTTAACAAAATTAAAGAAATAAGTGGAATACAAATCAGTTCTGCAGTAATAAATGGAGACTGAAAGAAAAAAAATGTGTCCCAAAGTATAAAGGACTGTTAAAAGCACTTAAAGTCATAAAATTACAGATTTTTGCTTTCCAACCATTTTTCCCATATTTCACATAGCTACTTCCTCTGTGCATAATTAATTAGCAAACAATAAAGAAGTCAGTAACTGAGCTCTCCAGAGGCAGATTTTTGCACCTCCCACAGGGAGGAAGGAATCTGAAGTGGCATCCCGCCTCAATTAGGACTGTGCCATCCCAGCATACACAAACAAACATGAGGGGGAAGATGTTCTGGGTGGGTTTCTGTTTAGAGAGACATTTTGATTTAAATGAGCAGAGATCGAATGCTAAATACAACCAGGTGATAGGTCAGAGATGTGTTGCTCAAAAGAGAGAGAGAAAGAGAAAAAGAGAGAGGAAGAAAGAAGGTTAATACACTTCTTCTATTGAACAGCGTTACATTACAGAGCAATTCATACAGTTAATGGACTTCACTTATGTACTGCAGTGCTGTTAACCAGTGAAAAGGATGACGTGCCTGGTAATAACTCTAACTGATGTTGTGTGTAGTGCCTGTGTCCAAACGTTGTTTGTTCCTCTTTGATTTTTTTTTTTCCTGAACGCCAGCATTTTTTCCTCCTTTGTTCCTAATGAGGAGACGGCGTATGCGGCCACCTAGAGAAAAATAACAAAAAACTGCTGCACCCAGCAGCAGTTTTTTGTGAGAACAATTATTTGTTCTTTCACTTTTGGCTCAAGATCTCAAAAATTCCCGTTGAGGCTGACAGCATCGCCCCAGTAATGAGAGCAGGAGAACAGACTTTAAATCTTAATCGGTATTAAATAAGAGAAGTAAATGATCACAAGAAAGACTAAAAAAGGAGGACCAGGATCAGAGACGAGCTCCAAGTGTTACTGCTGAAAATGTGATGAGGATAGAGTGGAAACTGCCGAAAGGTAGCCTGTTTGAAATTTCTCTCTTGTTCATAGGAAATCCATCCAATTATATAATCAAATCTCTGTAGGCCAGTCTTTGCAACCTGCAAAAGCCAGGCACCTACTGAAATATAGATACAGTATAAATATAATTCCAAACTCTTTTTTCTTTTTTCATACAAAGCCAGATCAATGGGGAACCCTGTTGTTAGCTAGAGTAAATAAACTGAAACGATTCAAACTTAAACTTGAGTTAAAATAAGCACATCAGCTGTAAACAATGGACATTTCATACACACCCGGATTAACTGTTGCTCTTTTATGACTAAAACGCTGGTACTCCTAAAAACTACTAGCGCAAGAATTTATCAGATTCTTCTAGATATTATATCTTCTCGTACTTTAGGTTTTTTTTTGTGACAAACATTGTTATTTTGGTTGCTGCTGTCTCCTAATTTCATTTAAATGTTTCTATTAAAACATCCAATTTTACAAAAGTGGCTTATTTTTGTTCATCTTGTCAATCTACATTAACCATCCAAAATTCAAAGTCCAAATGTTTTCTATTTGTGATATGTAAAGCAGACTATTAGATGTGAACCGCTTTAGTTGGAGAACCACTGAATGCATTTAAGGCAAAATCTTTCCTATCAACGCTTATAGGAAGAGTCCTAAAAAATAAAATTAAATAAATAAAAAGTCCTGCTTTAGACAAATCTACCACTATTTGTTTATTACTGCCAGATAACACTTGTCTTACACATGACAGGAAGTCCAGCATACTCCCAGTAAGCCTTTAGCCTGCGCCGCTACCTAATCACAGCGACGACAGACGCACTGAGACACGCTTAGCCGAGTTAAGTGCCCAGTGTCTGTTGCACTACTCAAAAATAAACACATCCCATTAGAAAAATAAATTATCCTCACTCTGCTGTGTAAAGACAATGCAATCTTGTGTATAATGAGCATGCAGGAAATTTAATCTATTTGTAGCCTTGTTCTGGTAAACCAGTAGATTATTATCATCATTATTACCACTGAGGCTGAGGCCAGGAAGGCAAAGCAGAGCGTGGTCGGTCAGTCCATAACTGGAGGACACAAAGAAAGGAAGAGCAAAGGTCAAACAGGACGTTTCTGCTGAAGTCGGGACCAGATTGTTGGACTACTGTCTCACTAAGTGATTTATTTTCTCATTCACGTTTTAGCAAACAGGAGAGAAAAGGAACAAACCACAAAATTGTGCCAAATACCTCACTGTCAGCAGCAGTTTGTCCCTCACATAATCTGCACGCCCGTTTGTTTTTCACTAATCTCTCTGTCAATCTGTGATAATGATCTTCAATTCACGTCAGTCTACCAGCTCATGTGAGAAATTAATAAAATCTGGGGAAGAGAGCGGGAAGACGGGATGATGAGGGAAGCGCTGCTCATCTTCTCCATGATTAGTTGATCTCTTGAATCGGCAGACACAATAAGCGATCATCACTCAGGCAGATCCAAGGAGTAGCAGAAACTGTAAATTATCACTGATAGAGCACCATTCAGAAAGAAATTAGGTCACTTTGGAGGAAACTGAACAAAACAAAGCTTCCATCTTGCACCATTAACTAGTCTATGCTTAAAAGCAGGTGGAAATAATTTTAAAAATGTAGAGACGCAACAATAAGGCTGGAAAAGGAAACAGGAAGGACTTTTATGCTGGAGCAGTCAACAGAAATTATGATAGATTAACCTACTGAATTCTGTGACTTTACTAATATCGTTATTTGCAAACTGGAACTTTTCTCCCATCATATTTACATGCAAACAATTGCTTTGCATAAAAAAAAAAACAGTGACTTTTCAATCACACTCTTTAAATAGTTAAAAGCAGAATAGTGATAGGATATTTTCCCAGTCTGTTTTAATTTATGTTTCAACTCTGCTTCCATTAAATTTCAATGGAAGAGGTTAATGACTGGGAGGAAAGGGTAACCAGTTAGCAGTGTAATACTTCAAATTTTAATCGCCTCACAGCTTTAATATATGTAACGACCATCACAAAGGGGTGATTGGATACAAAATTTCATGTGCCTTACATTCACACTGTGCATGACAATAATATTGTTGGCCACTTAGATGGACGTCTTTTATAAGTCTGTACTTGACATAGTGGCTAAGATGCTAACACTCAAAGGGAGTAGAGAGGAAATCAAGATGGCGGAGTTAAAATGAGAGTAGCTAGAAAAACTTTATTTTATTACAAATCGAACATTCAACAATAATATAATAAATTTCTGCTTTCCTAATTCTAAGAATATCTCAAGATCTTTTGCTTTTAAATGTTGATTATGTTGCTGATCATTTGTCACCATCTAATGATGAGGACTTTGCTTTACATGGAGGAAAAAAAGCCTTTAAAAATGTCTCAGGTAGTGGCGTAGAGGTTGGAATGGTTGGAAGAGGTGTTCAGTGAAGGTATTTTCACTAATAGTTCACTTACCTGTAGTGCTCAATTAATAAAAATCACATATCAAAGTGGGTTTGTAGAAAAGTGGATAAATCGTCGCAGCTGGTGAAAAGGCGATGCTGATTTCAGCTATTTAAAACGACTCAACCCGAAATTGTTAATAATATTATAGAAGAAGGGAATTCATGCTAAATTGCTGGGGAACTGGGGATATGAGAAATGGATGAAATACTAACATCTTTTGGACATAGGCTACATTTTACTCAACTATTCTGACCTAACTGCATGTCACAGTAGGCACAGAAATGTAGATCACTAAGCACATGCAGCGCAGACCAACGTTTGATTTTTTTTCCATTTTCTTTTCTTTTTTTTTGTTTTTTTACAGTTAATATCAACCATAAGTATTTAACAACCGTTCTACTCTGAGGGAGGGAAATGTTCATGCTTTATAACTATCCTAGTTCATTTCCATTGAAAATGGAAGAGGAAGTCAGATGTACAGTGAATTTCTCAGTCAAAAAGTTGCTTCATTGTTTTAACAGAGAAGCAAATTATTGTTCTTAAAGTTACATAATGGTGTTTTTTTTATTTATTGCCAACACAAAGCCAGCGTGGAAAGTCCACAAACGCTGAGCCTGAGCATAGATGTGATTTATCTTTAGTGTTTAATAATTCATCAAATAATCTGTGTTCAGGATGGACAAGATGCTTAATTTTTCTAAACTTGAACAAAAGGTTGCAAAAATTTCAATTTATTCAGATTTTTTTCTGAAAAGATTAACATTCTTTCGATAACTGAAATAATTTTAATTGCTCAGTTTATTAGCACACAGTATGGATTGGGTCAGGGTTTTCCAAAGGCTTATTATTAGCTTGACTCATCCAATCCGAAACCAGCTCCGATGTTTGTTTGGGATGACTGCCCAAATGCTCCAACTGAGTCTGATTTTCCCCCTCCGACCCCAACTGTCATACTTCAGAAGATGAAAAGTTAGTAAAGATGTTTAAGAATACTCCAAGAACCATTAAAGCTAAACTTAGAACAAACTGGAAACTGCTCAAACATCAAGTGGTTGAAACAATTCAGGAAACAAACCACCTAAACAAATCATTAAATTTACCACAAATCAACAACTTCAAAACTTAAGATCTGTCCAGGTGTTTCAACAGAACAATAATACTAAATACATATAAAAACTGGTTTTTATAATGTTTAAAACAGGCTAGCATTATACTCCAGGAATGGGCCAAACTTTAACATCATTCAAAATTTATAGAGTATCCTTAAAAGCCCAGTCTGTGCCAGGAAACCAATTTAGATAAACTCCAACAATTCTGAAAGGAAAAGTGGTGATGCAGTGACAATGATGACTTTTTAAGGGCTTTTTTACCAAATTTTAGCAGAGACTGGGGGGTATATGATGGTGCTGAATAATCAATCCACCCTTAAAAAGGACAGCTCTCTATTCATTCATATTTGAACGTTTCCCTAGCAATGTAAGCCAAAAATAATAGACAGTACATAGTAAAACCTTTATGCATTTTTCTGACTTTGAAGACAAGAAAAAATCCTTAAAAAATCCAACTTTCAGATTTGCAATTCAAACTAAAAAAGTCAGGAAAATAAAGGAATGTCTTAGTAAAATGTCAGTAAACTCTCCATACATTTGAAATCTCTCTCAACCAACCATGTTGAGGAAAAAAAGAGCACATCATCTGTCCATACACCGGAACATTAATCCTAATTGCGACACCTTAACCATCATTTTCTGTCAATAACCTGTTTCCAATATACACACGCGCACGCAAGGCCGCCTCACCCCAACTAACTCTCCTTATCCTGCAGTTGATATGCTCAATATTCATCTCATTATATTTTTAAAGTCTTCATCTGTTTCCATTTTCTTTTATTTGTTGAATCCCGCCCGGGCTTCTTCTGCATCTCCTCGTTCTCCTCCCCGCCCTCCCAAACAAACACGCAGATATATCCCGTACCCAAAAGAGGCCAGAGGAAAACAGAGCCCTTCGAAAATGCAATATTTCTGTTTTTAATATCGAGGTCTATAAGATCAGGGCAGAGATGGGTTCCACGGCAATATGTTTATTTATATATTTTATAAGAAGAGAGAAGGGGGGGAATAATCCTGCCTATCAGTGTACGTATTTGGGAGGCCGGAGCCACTGAATCGGAGCTCATCTTATATGAAAAATAATGTTGTGTATGGATATACTTTTATATATAATGGCAATATGGGATCAGGGCTCTTTTACAATGTGCCATACTTCAGGCTAGGGCTAACAGCATTTTATGACCCACCAGCAGTTCATCTTCATGTCTCAGGCAGGCAGGAGCACTGCATAATAATGTCGTTTCCTGCCCCCAAATGCTATTTCACAGGCCGGGGCTCATTTCTCAAACTTCACCACTTTTACAATTTCCTAAACTTTTATTCCCGTCATTATTACCAACAAGATTTCATTACGTATTTAGAATGTAAACAAGTCTGAGTAATGACACTCCCCCTCCCCGTCCTCCTTCTCCTCTTCTTCCTCCACCCCACCGTCTCCCTGGATTCATTCCCGTTGATGGCTCCGTCGCTATCTTGGCTGCAGACACCAAAAGTACAAACGTGCACGCACCAAAGCGTGCGCGCAAGTTCAAGCGACTCTTTTTGCTACGTGTTCGGAGCACATGCGCGCGTGAGCTGGCATAAACACGTTGCGGCGCGAAAACCCGCGGCCGTTTACTGCTCGGCGCGCCGAGGCGTGCTCCCCGGCGCGTGCGTGCGTTTCTGATAAAGGGGGTGGAAGGAGTTTTATACTCAACTCACATAAATCATGTAGAAGAAAAATGAGCAAATGTGCAGGCTAACTCATCTTCTCCCCATCCGGAGAAAATGAAATTCACTGGAATACCTATCAAAACTGCAATCATCCAGAGATAATATCTTCTTTGGTCTATCTGCACTTTCCGATTTAATTTCCTCCATGCCCTTGACATCCAGCGATACCATTAAGATGAAGCACATACAGTAAGGGAGTAGTTCTCACGTTCTGATGTATGAGATCTCCCCGCGCTTAATGTAATATCATCATTTGCAAATTAATGCAATCTTTCTTTTGTTTGGTGATGCTTTGGTTTTCTTTTTTTCTTTTCTTTTTGGTAGGGATGTGAGAGGATGGAAAGACAGTGACGAGGACGCGAATGGGGGGGGGACATGTGATTTGTGAGAAATGAGGGACAAAAATGGAGGTATTGCAAACACTTTGAACCCCCTGTTCAACGCTAGAATGACATGCAATTATGTGTAAGCCTACCCCGAGTCAGGGGTCAGTCAAATTACTCCATCATTTAGCCTCGGCGTGGAGATGAGAGAAAAAAAGAACGACACCGCCGCCCCCCTCCTCATTCACACCGCCACCCTATTTTGCTCCCGCGTCTTGCAAACATCCAACACTGCATCAAATCACGAAATCATTAGTGTAATAAGCATGGAAATCTGTTTGCAGATTATTATTGACACAAACCACCACAATCAGCACCCCCCAGTTCTACTCCTTTATCTGTTCCCCTTCTTTATCCTTTTTATCCCAAACAATCACTAAGGGGGTAATGATATATTCAGCTCACCAAAAAAGTAACGATTTTAAAAATCATGTGGGGAAAAGAAGGAATCTGTGGGGGGAGCTAAAGATTAGGGTGATGGCAAGGAGGCCTTCCAACCTCAAAGACATCAACAAAGATAAATTGTCCAAATACAAGAATAAAGCTGGTTGTTGTCATGCCAATAAAGAACTTCTAGCTGATTATTATAAAGAAAGTACAAATCATTTGACACATGCAATTTTTAATTAGAAATATTGCTTTTCAAAACTGATGCTATTTTATAAATTTTCTGAGAGTTGCCTTTCTATTTTTTCTACCAGAAGCAAATTTCTTGGTTGGATAACGCCTTAGTTAAGAAGTTATATCTTGTCTAGAATGGCTGCAATGTCAAAAATTGCAATAAAAATTCTCAGATTTTGTGTTTTCACAAATAAAAACAAAGGTTTCATAAAATGTGGACAAATCTCTGTTGAATGTGTTGAAACATAAAGTTCAGGTTTGATCAGTCTGTTTTTTAAAGATACTAATCTGATGATGATATCAAAACTAAATTATAACATGTTGTACTAAACTAACACATTATAACTAATTAAATTAATGAGTACTAAAAAAATTTAATTAATGATTGAATCCAGCCCAGATTGTTGTAAAAAACCAGCCCACAAAAGAAACAAGTTTTTCGCCTTTCACTGCAACACAGACAGAAAAGTCAAGGCAGATGCTTCATGGTGAGTTAGCATTTCTATGATATTATCATAGAAATAAATGACTTCATATGAGTTTATTACGTATGGAAGTTGAATGTTTTTTGTTTAATTATGGAGATGGATAATCAGAGAAAAGCAGAAAAGTCACATTAGTTTCTTACAATTTTATATTACCCAATGTTACTGTTTATTGCAATTCTGATTTTCGTTTTGGATTGTTGACTCCTGATCAAAATACCTGAACACAGTCATGCAGATAGATTTCTTTTATTGGAGTAAAAATCATCTCTTTCCAGTACACCAGAATCGATTGTAGACAGTTGCTTTAAATTAGCAGAGAGAGCAGAATAATCAAAACTGCAAATGGTTGGAATATTATTACACCAGCTGTTACTATTGCTAAAGAAGATTGACTTGCAGCATTCACCAGAAACTAGTCAATCCTTTTTCACGCTTTAGCTCATATTTAGAACCGTTGGTTGATTCTGTCAATCACATTATACCCTTTTCGACAACTGAAAAGGGTATAACAGCATTTGTAGTACAATAGCTGCACCTCAGATGGAGTGCTGCCCCTTCAATCAGGTCAGTTGTTGAAATTTTAAAATCTTTTCCAACAACATTCCTCACCCTTTTACCAGCAGTTGGACGTTGTTGGGTGCAAATTTCCACCCCTAAGAACAGTCTTTATCAGTCGACTACATAACCAACACAAACAAGCAAAACAAATTCAGAACTACTTCCTTTGCACCTTCAAACTGAGGCTTACAAGATGGTGATTCCAGTAAAAGAATTCACAAAAATTGATTGGAAATATTGCGACGTTTTAAAAGTGCATGATTTTGTGCTAGCTAGGCTAACTCATTACAACTCAAACAATCACTTTCATTGAGAAGAAAAGCAGAAGATCAAGCAGCAATGAAAGGAAGGGATTTGATCAAAGAATGTCCATGAAACAACAAAGGTCCAGTTCCAGACTAGAATCACACATTAGGACTTTTCTGGGTGGATCGTATTCCACTTTAAGTGATGGCAAGTTTGTCTCGCTGTTGTTGTTGGAGCATGTTGTCTTGTATACAGCTGCTGCTGCGGCTCTGTCAGCAGGCCGACCAATCTATTCGCCTCAGTAAACTTTTCAACTCACCGAGGGACATTTACACAGCAGCCATGCCTGAAGTGGGCCATGTGGCCGACAGAACGCTGTCATCAAACATAGAAAGATGCCTGATTCTAAACTGTATTTAATGATAAAACAGCATTATATTCCACAGATACAGACTATTTAGGAGGTACCAGATCCTTCTGATTTATGACCTATTTTTAGGCAACTGAAATATTTATATGCATTAAAAATGCATTAAAACAAACGCATGTTTTGCTTTTAAGGAAAAAAAACATTCAATTTCACCTGAAGACCTCTAGCTGAAACCTCACTGTGAACATAGATTTCCTAGTTCAGTTTCCCACAAAATGCGACCTCAACTTAACCCCATGACCGCAGACTGACCTGTAAACTAGCCTCCACCATCACAGGGCGTCCAACCCTCTCTCCCTGAAACGGTTGACACGTCTTCTTCATCCCCTTCGCCTCTCCCCTCCCCTTTTTTTTGCTCTCTTTCTGTCCATCCTCGGGCAGTGTGTGTAGTTAAAACGATGGGTACAGCTGCTGATTGAGCCAGCAGCCCTGATGATGCTGATTCCTCGCGTTATTGATTGAGCTGCTGGCTTTCTTCTGCTTTGCTCTAAAAAGCAGTACATCTGGACCGATTAGCTGCTGTAGGCCACCTCTTTCTCCCAGAGCAACAAAATCCGCCTTGATGCTTCTCGCGTTTGTCCGCTCGAGTGTTATTTGGACGAGTTACATTCGCGTACCGCAAGCTGAAAGTAAAAGCGGAGCGCTGGGAGCAATTAACTTCAGTGTTTCCCTCCTCATCGCTACTGATTCTATTCAGTCAATCTGGTGAAACACAAAGGGGGGGGGAAAAAAAGCCAAAATACAAAAAACAAACAATGAAGCAAACCTCAGACCACACAGATCTTAATTGGCTGCCTAATTACTTCAGCAGTCATTCACTTTTACAGTTGACAGAAGAGGGTAATGCTGGCAAGATCAAATACAAGGAAAACAGGAACAAAAGCGCCTGCCTGTCACACCAGCTTAGATGCTTAACAGCTACTCAAAAACAATTATTTGAGGGAAAAATATGGAATAATCTTCATTTTCTTTTAGAATCAAAAAGACGCAACTTTGCTGATGACATGTTCAATGTACTCGTTTGACAACATGATGTTCCTTTGCCTTATGACACCCCAAGCCAAGCGTAAATTTATGCTCCAATCTTAAGCGCGGTAGATCAACAGAGAGTCATAAATGCCTGTTTAGAAATCTTCAGGGATATGCGTTATACATGTAGATTGAGGCATTGAAAGAAAAAAGTGTTTGAACAGCCCCGCAAACTCCGGCTCCGAGTGAGATGAGCTCCATTATTTACAGTTTTCCGTCTCGAATCGTAATCAGAGCCTTGCGCTCCGCAGGCAGCTGCCTACTGGGGTGCAATCTCCCCCCTAAGCATAAACACGCCCATAAATCCAAACACTTGGTATTCGGGGATTCAAATTCCCTCACATATAAATACGGAAAATATCCCGGTAAATACACAGATGTGTGCTTGTGTGTGTGAATATGTAGCTCTTATAAACAGGGTCACCCTGATGAGGAGATAAGGACGTAGCAGGAGGCAGTAATTAAACAATACATTTTAATAAGAAGTCCTTGTGGGTAAACCCGTTGAACCAGTTAAGGTTGTGTGTTGCTTAGAGAGCTCAACAAAATGTGTAACAGAGACCTTTCGTAGATTATTAAGAGTCGGGCCTGGAAAATCTTGATTAAAATGGAAATCAAACGGCAGTTTCTATAACTTTTGGCACTCCAGATAAACTGTTGTAACTTAATATCTTAACATTCCTTTATATTCTGTTCAGTGTGTGTGGTCACAAGTTGGTTCGGCTTTGTTCAAAGATCTACCTGTTTTTAGCCTTTAAAAACCTACAGCCATTTACTGACTTTTGAAGAAAAACATGTACCTGACCAAATCAAATTGCATGATCTCACATCTTTCCCATTTTGAAGATTTGGAATGATAAATGGGTCTCTGTGTTTCAAAAAGTATCAATGCTACTGTCAAGTTTTTATTATTATTATTTAAACAGCACAACTTCAAAACAACTGCGCTTTACCAAAGTTTTTTTTTACTGTCAAGCTAAAACAAATAATAAAAAAAAGTCAATTTCCTCACCACCACTGGCGCTGATATTGACTCTAATCCAAAAGAGATATACTTAGATGTTTGTTTTCAAAAATGAAAAAAAAATTCCCATTTTGACAAAAAGGGAGTAGCTTTTAGGTTTTAATATAACTTAAAAGTTATTTTAAATCTATACAGAAAAAAAAAAGTCAAAACACAAATACCATCTTCTACTAGTTCTGATGGGATAAAAGGCAATAAATATAAAATTCTGTTAATTAAAGAATGAAAAGTTGTCAGACAACTTAAAAGAAAAAGCTAACTTGCCAAAGTGTACTTTACAAAAATATATAGGAATGCCTACATATTGAATGCCTATATGTGTTGAAACACATGATTTCTTATCCCCACTAAATAAACATGCGCAGATTAAAATTCTGATTTATTTGTCGTTTTCTTTTCAGTGTAAGGTTACACTAATGCAAGAAAAGAAATCAATTTCCAGCTTTTTATTTACCTTCTTTTTCACATACAAAGATACCAAAAACATAAAATTGTATATGAATTTCCTCAACATATGAGTGAACTAAGGTAAATGCTTTGCTTTTAGTTATGTTAGTTCAGCAAAATTTAAATAGAAACTAAAAGAGAATTTGCAGGAGAACTCGGGATATAGAAACCGTAAAAGGGCCACTCAATTTCAGAGCTTTTTTCTTCTTTTTTTTCTCAAAATAAAATGTTCCCTTAAGGTTAACACTTTTCTCCCAAGTACATAAACAAACTGCATCATTTGCACTCATTTGTACCTTAAAGCATACAGCACTTAAGAGTAAAGCACTTGCAGATATATTCATCAGTACACTGACCCTGAATCGTTGTGGTCTTTCCTATTTCAGTTGCATACACAAGAGGAAACACTCATCTCAGCATTAGATATAGGCGCTCCTAATGTTTGCTTGGGTATAACTGCCCATAAGAGTATTGATTACTGCTGTTTATGCATCTAAACCCCTCGTGAATAATTTAAATAACATTTTACGGAGACGTACATCAATCACACCTGCAGACCCACACCAACACAATCACAATACCCAGGAAAGACCATTACTAATTTCCTATTTAAAGATATGATAGGCCTAATGGATGTTTAACTCTAGAATGTTTTAGGAAAATGTACACCATACAGTACGTCATATTCAAATTAGATTTTTGGAGGGGAAAAGGTGGTTCAGTCTCCTACAAAACAGTCTGACATTAAAGAATTTCTGAAGGTTGTCTGGAGGAGGTCCAGGTAGTTACACACTCCACAAATCTGGTTTGTATGGAAGACTAACACCAGATATCTTACTAAACAAGCAATCCCCACTGTGGAATATGGGCATGGCAGCATCATGATGGAGGGACGGTGTCATCAGTTACAGGGAAGATGGTCAGAGTTCACTGAACAATGGATGGAACAAAAATTTGGGGTAATTGTGGAAGAAAACATGTTAGAGACTGAAAAAGACTTCTGATTGGATTGGAGATGTGGATCTAAAACTGTAGTAAAAGTTGCTTCCATAAAATGTGCTGAATGCAAATGCATATGATATTTTCCAGTTTATCTTCTCTTTGCTCTTCACGATTGCATTATGTGCTACTTTGCGTTGGTCGATCGCAAAAATATAAAAGAAAATGTATGGAACATTTTTTTGTTGCCATGTGACCAAATGCAGTAAAATTCAAGATAAATAACTAAGCTCTGAAGACCACTCAATTGAAATTTGCGTTTTGAAGAACTGATTTTAACTTGGAGAACCACTGAGAAACATTTGGAATCTGGGGTCGGTCATTTCTGTGGCACATTCGGGGTCATTTGTGTACAGCGAGGTGGGGCGTGGGTCATTTGTGTAAGGTGCTGGAAGCTGCGGTTTAGTATGCAGGGCGGCAGGGGAGGGAGGGCATGTGACATCCACAGAGAGGCGGGACCCTCTTTGACCCCTGTCTATAATTCATCCCCTGGAATATGGGGCGCATCAAACCTTGGTTTCTT
The DNA here is from genome assembly GCA_903066825.1 of Alfaro cultratus. NCBI lineage: Eukaryota > Metazoa > Chordata > Actinopteri > Cyprinodontiformes > Poeciliidae > Alfaro > Alfaro cultratus. The sequence continues at coordinate 36,020 of CAEFZX010012136.1, read as the reverse complement.
CCCGCCCAAAAAGAGAGAGAGAGAGGGAAAAAAAGACCTTCTCACTTTGTTGCATGGAACTCTGACCCTGGATTAAAGCAACTAGCAAGAGGAAACCTGGTGATTAAATTTTCAGGCCCGTCCCAGGAGAGAAGAACCAGAAGGTCCTTGATTCACAGACAGGAAGAGACTGAGGAAAGGGACCATGTCGGCAGGATAACCAATACCGAACGAGGAAGGCAAAGTGTGTGTGTGTGTCTGGGTGATAATCAAATATTTTATGTGAAAAAAAAAATAATAATAATAATAATACACACAAGAACAAAAACATGCCAGTGTTATCAACTAACAGTTAGGATAAAAGTTGATACTTTAAAGATGCATTGCTAATAAGAAAGCAGAAAGCAGTGTCTTTGTGGAAGCAATATCCATGATCTATGTCTGTGTTCTGTCAGTGCCTCCCTGACCGTTGGTGGTGGGTATTCACCTCCAACTGCACAGGTTTCATTAAGGATGTTGATATCAATGTGCACGCATGTAAGTGTGTGTGCGTGTGTGTGTACAACTTACCAGATGCTCTAATTTGTCTTTGATACTCCCAGAATCCCTGAAACACACAAACACAAATTCCCCTTCTTTAAAAAAAGATTCAGACACAAAACTCATTCCATAAAAGCAGAATTTTTCTTAAGTGTTCACACACACACACACACCAAAAACAATCTACAACACACTCTTTTAAGTGTACTTCTCTGGTTTTAACATACCAGATTATATGTGATTGGGTATGTTAAAACAAGCCAGATCACATGTAACAGTATGGAATCTGGTTTGTTTTAACATAACTGGTTTGGGTTGAAAATTATACAATTTCTGTTTGTTTATAACAAAATGGTGTGAAAAAATATACAAAAATTGTAAAAGTTTTGTTTGAGTCCAACAACTGAATATGGAATAAGCAAATATAATGTTCAGGTATCTGTATGCAGTGCATCTCTAAGAATTAATAAACATATTATTTCTAGCTTTTTTTGTTACAATTGAAATGATAAAATTAGCTAAAAGCGCTACTCAGTCTCGACTGGCAAGTATGTTGTGAGTCTCTATGCTAAGTGCATCTTCAAGGCTTTTATGAGTCGAGAAGCACCTCTAAGCTATTTTCATGAGCTTTTAAAAAAAAATTATTTTAAGGTGAAAGAGCATATTTTGTGTTCTTATTGTGAATGTTTAAAGGAAGTTGTGTCTACCTACCCAATTCATGCTTTAGGAAAAATGCAAATACTTCCCTGAGTTCTTGAGGTAAGAAGACTATCGACTACAGTGCAACTAGTCCAATAAATATGGTAACAAGTTGAACAGACAGCCGACACCATCCTGAAGACTGCTGCATACATCCGGTTAAATGCTAACTGGCTTAGCACTAGCTGCAGGCAGAATGAATGAAGGCAACAGGTGGAGGCTGAAGACGAAAACAGTGTTTGTGCCGTCTGTACGTTGGACAGACGAACAAAAAAAACAACCTGGTATATTTACATGAGAAAAGACATGGAAAATATTAGTCGCATGAGAGCAACTAGGAAAAGACACATGGATTTGTAGTCTGTTTTAGTCGAGGGGAAAAAACTGCATAACTCACCCACTGAAAATCACAAAGATTATCCAAAATCATCTCAGTATTAACTGATGTTCAGTCAGCAAGCCTCACACTCAAGAAAATCACAATAATCAGAGTAAACGATCTTTATGACATCACAGAGGGTTTGGATAATCAAAAGGAAAATAACCACACAGATTTATCCTAATTGCTAACCTCTAAGGCTGAAATGAAGAGCGCATTTCAATGCTTTTTGCATCTAAACCAGACTGAGGTTAAATAATACTGTCGCCACACTGCTGGTAGACATGATGATCATTTCCAACTACAAAGAAAGAACTGGGAACTTATTACCCTTGAATTAATTAATAATAATAATAATAATAATAATAATAATAATAGAAATGTGTGTGTGATTATCAGTAGACTGAGCTGAGGAAGGTGGGGAGGGAGAGGCTCTGTTAATAAAATTTAAAAAAAAGAAGAGCAAATTGGCAGTAAATAATAGATGCAATTTTGGCACATTTCAAATTTGCAGCAGTGCAAATCAAAAGATCAAGAGAACACAAACAGCACCCACCTCCCCCCCACCAGCTCGACATCTCCGATCACCAAGCACCCACTCCCCCCCTCCTCGTCCGATTCGGGCCTCCATTACTGACAACTCCACCCAGGCTGCGGCGCTTTACAGTGTCGTGTGTGTGTGTGTGTGTGTCTGCACTGAGAGGGAGGAAGGCTTATCGACAGGCATCAGTTGCTAATGCAGCTGGCAGCATCACTGTGTAAATCTACACCATCTCTAAAATTACATACTGTCTAATCTATCCGACTCTCTCTGCCTCTCCGTTCCGTCCGTCCATCCGGCCGTCCTGCAGGACGCGTCCCACATACACGCACACGACGACCACAGACATATATGCCCTCAGCTTCTCTAAAATAATGTCATGAAGGAGAGGACAGAACGAGAGGCAGATGGATTAAAAAAAAATGCACAAGATAAGAGAAAGGAGGTTTGTTTGTTTGCTCTGCGCTCCGTCAGAAAAACCGCAAGAAGACAAGTCGACCACTTAAGGCAAACTTCATCTAGCTGTAATTACATTACATTCTGACAAACACCCCGCCACATTCATTATACATGACGGGCGCCCGGCAACCAGACAGCAAGACATTTGTTACTGTGGTGACAGTGTGTGTAATCCGCTAATGAAGCGCAATTAGTGAGAAACAATCCAACACTGGGGAGACGCAGCGCTCCATCCTTCCTCCTCCACTCTCCCCCATCCATCCCTCTCCTTTCATCTCCCTTCTCACTCTCATTTTTACAATGACATCTTTTTCTCCTCTTGCATTTTTCCCCCATTCGACCTTTATTTAGCTCTTCACATACAATTAATGTCCTGCTCTTTCATCTGCCTTTTTTTTTACTTTATCAAGGACAAGCTGTCCAGCGGTGTCCTCAGCAGGGCCGAGGGGATCGCTCCATCCACACACTCTCTCTCTCTCTCTCTCTCTCTCTCTCTCTCTTTCTCTCTCTCTCTCTCACACACACTTATCCCATATTACATCCTCATTTCTCTTTTCAAAACATCATATAATCTGCCGAGGCCTTCTGGGAGGCAGTTTTCCCTTTTCTCCCTCCCTCCCTCTCTCTCTGCACACGATGTCTTCAACACAGAGGCAGCATCGATTTCTGAATTACGCCACAATATTAAATAATTAATATACTTGCAGTGATTGATGTTTTGCATTAGGCCAATATTAGGTTATCAATCAAAATCCACTTGGTTTAATGTAATAATATTGAAAATGTGTCAGTGCCTGTTCGTCCAATTTGTAGTGGAGGCAGGCCAGATAGTAATGGTGGTGTAGCACAAGGCCTCAGAGACATCTATGGCCTGCTCGCTACAACCGCAGGAACACATTACAGCCGCAGCACACCGGGGGAGAGACGGAGAGAGAGAGGGAGGGAGAGAGAGACCGGAGTCATGGGGAGGGAGACAGAGAGCAGACATGGAAGGACAAAGGTGAAGAATGTGACAGAGGGGGATGGGGATACTATCATATAACAGTACAAATGCCACATTAAAACATCATTTTAATATAGTTGCGTGTTCTTACGTTCCATTATACCAGGGCTTTTTAAAAAAAAAACTTCATGTAAACTACAATCCCTGTAACTCCTTACAAACTTTGAAAGAACAATGGTACTAAAGGAATATGTTAGATTTTTTTTTTACTTTGTTCAGTAAAAACATTTTTAAAAGTTTTATAAATCACAGGCTATATTTTAGCAATATTCATGCCTGTCTTGAGCCAAAGTAGTCTTATAGTTTTAAAAAAACCTTTTACAGAGAATGCATGCTTAGTAGTTTGCTTTCTTTAAGCTCTAATTGCATCCATTGAATAACATTTTCCAAGGTAAATTTGAGCAGTTCACATTCTTTAGATTTTAAATGGGAAATATTCAAATGAAATCCAGATTCCTCAAAAATTGGGAAATATCGCTTTACTTCAGGACCAAGTGGGGGCTTGTCAGGCCTTAACAACTTGCTTTTATATATTGGGCTCATTGAAGTAGCGTTAGCTTGCAGCGGCAGATCAAGTCCCGTTTTGTCCATATTAGCTCTTCCCAAGATGGACTTCACTTTGACAGGAATTATATTATGTCTGAGTAAGACGGAAAACCTTGCACCAATGAAACTAGTCTCTGCTCTTTGGTCTGTTTCCTTCTAGAATCTAGTTATAAATTGGCTTTATGTAACATTTTTAATTCTTTTTAAAGTAAATTTAACAGATCTATGTGTCTTTTTTTGATACACCATAAAAGGTTTCAGTGCTGCAGTTGTGTGAATGCTTGAATAACACTAATTCCTTCAGCTCCCACCCCTACAAGCACTTACTAACTCTTATTGTCATTTCAACACCAGTGCTAGAGATAGGCCAGAGATCCACCTTGATCAGAAACAGGGATATACAACAGCCGATCAAAAGACTTTGACAAGAAAGTTTCAAATGTCTGTGCTACTTGAGCTGCCAAATTCAACATAAAATCTTTAAGTTTCCACTTTAAGAAACAGTTGTAGTTAAACATGAATAACTTTACTCCTTGGTGTTCATTTTGATGTCCCTCGTCACATACAAATGTTACCAAAATAATGTTAAACATCTTATTTTTTATTTTTAATCATGTCGGCCCATCTTCAACTCTTCTTTGAAAGCTTTCCAGACCATTTACAACCATTCTTGTGCAGTTTTGAAGTCAGACACTGATGTCTCCTTTCAAGCCATTCTGTTGGGTTGAGATTGGAACACTTTTTTTCACCATAAATTAATATTTAATAAAGCTCCGATTAGGGCTGGACAAGGGTAGAGGAGGGTAAAACTCTCTTTATAGCAGCTAACGAATAGTCTAAAAGCCACAACTTGATGTACCCTGTTATCTTTGCATAAGTATTTGACATTAGAGGACAGACTGTGTGGGACTCTGACCAAGCTAATGATGAAAAGTTTTCTAACCCATGTTTTGAGCATGCTCAGCTATTACAGCGCTGCCTGGTAGAGACCTTAAAGATGGAAAATTTGAATGATCAAATATCAGACATCAGCTTTATGTTCCCAGCCTGCTCTTCTTTTCCCTTGGAAAGATTTTCAGCCACGACGTGGAGGCTGACAGAAAATGGCGAGTGAGCGAGAGAGGACAGAGACAGAGAGTAATGTACTGCTGTTCCAGGAAACGGTAATTAGTTATCCGTGGTCAATTAAGTTAAACTGGACAAACAAGTGTGAGTGTTAAAGTGAGCCTTGGCAAGGTCAATACTGACCAATTTAACATGGTGGCTGGATCCATCACACTGTCTGCACTCTCCTGCTTCCCTGTCTCAGCTCCTTGCTTACGCTCGCATACTTTTTCTTCTTGCCGACTCTTCTCCGCATTCTTCCTGCCTTCATCAGTCACAGTGCATGTTCTATTTCCAAGTGTCCAAACCCCCTTTTATCCTGTCTCTTGCTCTGTAATGACAGTTTTGAAGCTGTTGCCTCACCTTACCTCATCCCCGTCCCTCTATCTCTCCTCTCCAGTCATTTTGTCCTCTTCCAATCACCAGCCTGCCGCTCCTTTTCTTCTCCTTCTCTCTCTCTCTCCCCTCACCCTCCCGCGAGCCAATGCGCTCCTGCTAGCAGACAATTAATTACAGGGCCAGCACTAGATGAGTTGTCATTTGTGGTCAAGTTTCTAATAATTGCATTAGGTCTTCAGGTTCCTCTAAGATGCCCTTCCTTTTCTTTCCCTTAGCCTCTCTCTTTTTCTTCCCCAGCCCCTTGACACGACAGAGATGAATATCTTCAGTCAGTCAATGGAGGCGACACAGGGACTTAAAATGCAGAGGCAGTCATTTGATTTCCAGCTAACAGAGCTGCCCATTAGCCCGGCACTCATCAGCCATGCATTACCTCTCAGACCTGCTGTCCTGAAAGTGAAAGCGTTAACCCTTTCGCTGCCCACTGCTCGCCTTTCTGACCATGCAATACAAAACGAAACGTCCTGCAGAGCACACTGTAACTGAAAAGAAAATGAAATTTAATCCAATTATATTTGATAACCTTAAAACTCAAAGCATTTTGTTATGTGTACAGACAACACTTAAGGGCTCCATTTAACTTATTTCTGCTATCTTGGACATGACAGCTATATATTTATCTTATAATTTGCAGTGCAAATATTTGCTTATTGTATTTCAAGGCATTCACTGCAAAAGTGTACTGTTAATTTAGAATCAGAATCAGCTTTATCCGCTACATTTGTGCTTCAACTCTGTGGAGGCTCACTTTAACAAATAACGGTCTGCAGCACCGACCAGAGAATAAGTCTCCGCAGTTAGTGTGGGGTCTGCAGAAACTTTAGCGTACATTTTCTGGACCTTGGATCTCTACAAGTCTAGTTTAGACAGAAGGTCAGGCTTGATGATTCTCTTTGTAGACCTAGCTGGTTGTTGACTGTCCTGTTTAGTCGATGAGCCAAACCACACAGAGATGAACGAACGCAGGACAGACTAAATGATGGCAGTATAGAAAAAGACTAGAAGCTGCTGTAGTGGGTTGCACTTCCTGAGTCATCACAGAAATTACAGTTTCTCCCGGGCTTTTGTCCGAACAGTATCTATGTCTGAGGTCCATCTCATGTCCAGAGAAAGGGTGGTTCCTAGGAACCAGTGCTGTTGAGGATGGTGAGGGGAGGAAGTGTGGGGTGTTTTCTCCCAAAGTCCACAGCCATCACACCTCTACATCACCTAAGCTAAGTGGTCTTACTGCATCTCTTGTCTGGATGCAATCACTGTCCTAAATCAGACCAGTAACAGTCAGGTCATGTGAAAACTGCAGGAGTTTCAAAGATGGGTTTCACTGAGGTGAAGTCCTTTGCATACACTATGCAGGGAACAAGAAGTGCGCAGAGAACACACTCTGATATTGATGATTCTCGTCAAGGATAAGCTGTTCCCCAGTCCTCACCTGCTGCTGGTGGTCAGTCAAGAAGCCGGTGATCCAAAGGTGAAGGCCAACACTGTGAACTGAGTGAGCCTCTGGTGGAGGGACAGTTGGGTTGATGGTGCTGAAGATCAAGATGAGGTCTACAAATAGGATCTTGGTGTCCGTCTCTAAGTGACTGAGGGAATGCAAGTTGACACAAGTTGACTGCATCAACTGACTATTTTTCCCAATAAGAAAATTGCATAGGATCCAGAAGGGAGCCTGTGATGTCATTCAGATGCTACAGTAGCAGTCGCTTAAAAGAGTTCATGAGCACAGATGTGAAGATCACTGTAGTAATTTAACCTGCATGGTGTGCTTGCTTGTTCGTACACAAAGTACAAGGAAGATGTGCCAAAGCTGCAATCTGTGGTGACATTTAGACTTTAATAAAGAAAAAAAGTTTATTAAACAAAAATAAAATACCCTTTTTTGTAAGAAAACAATTTATATTATTTGAATTTTTTAAAATTTATGAATAGGGTATTTTAAAAACTTGTTAGTGGCAGCTCTACGAAAGTTTCTATACGGTTCAAATAGTGTTCTCAGCCCAGCTATAGAAGAGCTCAGAAAAACATATAGTCATGATACTGTTAGTGAAAATGGTAATGCAGAAACTCACAATTTTCTTGACATTTTCCCTCATTACAGTCTCCCCCTCCCTACCCCTGTGAGCGTTAGTCTCATGGCCACCAAAAATATGCATTAACTGTGTTCATCAAAGGCAAAGAACGTCTACTCAACAGAATAGACATTCACTAAAATACTTTACAGGAAAACAAAATTTGCATTCTACCAAATGTTTACAACAAAGCTGTCCTTCATGATTGTGGTGTTGCACACATTAACACTATGATAATGACTGTAGTTCGATATATTGAGTAACTACTTTTTAGCCCCAAAAACTGTAAAGGACACTCCGCAAACACACATCAGTAACTGACAATACTCTATATAGTTGTAGAATGTGAAGATGATAACAAATGCAGATGTCAACAAATATTTATTAAGTGAGCAGATGTGTCAATATTATTATTCAATATGTGAATTATATATTAGGAGACAAATGTCCTGAACTGAGTTCAAACTGTTTCTGATCAAATAACTTGTAAACATAACGTAAAAATTGGTTTTTACAATGTTGTTGTTAAAGTACACCTATATTTTCTTCTTGGCATTGCTTGCATGCTAAAATACAACTTGCCCTTCAGCAGGCTCTCAGCCTGATCTCAGTGAGTGATGGTGAGAGGACGACTTGAGAGGAGCAGCAAAGGAAGATGGGACATGGCAACGCTATAAAAGAGACATCATACATAAGAGTCGCTGTGTGTGAGAAAGAGAGNGAGTGTGTGCATCCCATTTACCACAGTTGCATGCCTTGTCAAGCGTGTCATTGAGCATTCATATGTTGTCTGACTGCTGATAGAATGGCAAGCGTATTTATTAAAGAGTCAATGTGATGAGGGACACACACACACACACACACTCAGATAGCACACACAATAATACACAGTCCGCATCAGTGACATCTGCCTGTTTAACTATTAGAAGGCAAACGTTTGATATGCAACTGAAGAACAGACACACACACAAACGCACGCGCACGCCCACACACACTACAATACAGGAGGGTGCAGCTTTCCCTGAGGCCTGATTGCCATCTCCATAGGCCCTTTTTAACAGAGCCGCCAATTGAAATTGAAATTGTATTCTTGTATGTGCTATCAGAGCTACCTCTCAGGGTTTTATAAAGCTGAGAGGAAGTTAGCGGGACACACACTCACAGACTGACAGGGAGGGATAATGTGGAGGTAAGTCAGGAGCTGTCACTCTTCTATACAGCACACGCAAGAGAGAACAAAACACAGACTTATCGTTCCCTGCTCTCTGCCTAGTTCCACATGCATGTACGCACACACACTTGGCGGGGTGCGGTGGCGGGGTTACTTTAGCATAATCCCAAAATGGTAGAGAGAGGCAGTCCATTAAAAAGGGAGCTAACAAATTCAGCACTTTAAGTTACTGGGAGGGAGGGTGAAATGTAGTCAATAAAAAAGTCGGGAAGGGAAGAATAGGAACGAAAGAAGCTAATTTATAGCTGCTCCTTCTGCTCTTTGGAACACATTCCTACTCAAGTGGAAGAGAAATTAGCTTTACTCTGACTCCTATAATCAGGAGGAGGGTGCAACAGGACAAGGTGTACTAAATTTGATTCTTGTTAGTTTATTTGCCAAATAAAATCTGCAATATGTTTAGCCATCCCTGTGTATCATGACAGAAGAGTCTAATCTCTACAATGTATATCCAAAAATATATGAGGTGATTCTTTAATTAAATGAGGTATTTGAACATTTTCAGATTGCTAGTCATAAAAAAAAGAAGTTTGAAATGCATGTTTCATTGCTCACTTTTTGGTATCAGTTTGTGAGCATCCATCACATAAATGGCAAATAAAATGCTCTGGGCTTTGCAGCTGCGACATGACAATGTACGTAAAAGTTTTGTGAAAACTTTTCCAAACCAGATTAAGAGGAAAAACTGATTTAATTTCAGTGTTTCATATTCAGGAGGAGTTGGAGACTGGACAAAAAGTAAAATGGGAACAGAGAGAGCAATCAATTTCCCCATGGTTTTCCTCAATAGCGCTCAGCCCTTTCTTAGCTCCCCATTACAACCAATCCTAATCAGAGAAATACCTCTCCATTATTGAGATCCAGACAATGACACTCCACATTTCTCTCTGCTCCTGAACCATGTACATTGCCATACTGGCGCACAAAGAACGAAGCGCCGTGCTATACCACGGCAGTCGGGACGCCTGTTTTTAAAGAAGAAGGGGGGACAAAAATCACATGTGGAAATCTTTTGGCTCTCCTCACAGCCCCAGAAAACCTGATGGGAAACAATGGCAGCCCGGTGCAGCATCTGTCATGGCACAATATAAAAAGATGATCTTGGCAACGAATGGACGCACACACAAAAAAAAGGAAAAAAAGAACACAAGAGGGAGTAAGATGGAGGGGCGGGGAGGGCCGGGCGACGGTGGTAATTCATTTGCAAATCAGGCCCTGGTGCTCAGGTCTATTTCAAGCTGCTGGTGGGTGCCAGGAGTTAACAAGGTAATCAGTTTCAATCCTGCCCTTCAATTGTACATTGCACCCTCAGACGGCTACTACCCAGATCTTTCTATAGGGGCAGAGGGGGAAATAGCAATCTGGCTGCTGCTGGCAGCTTCCTCAGTGAATAAACACACACACACACACACACACACACACACACACACACACACACACACACACACACACACACACACACACACACAGACCTAAAGTAAAGTTATAAATAGATGTATACACGTATGCAAAAAGTAGAGTTAAAGCAGGTTACACTGCAAAAAGTATTTTTGGTCTAACTGCTAGTGCACATACCTTGGTACATGTGAAATAAGACAAAACCAACTACCAAGTACATTTTCAGCAAGAAATAGGAGCTTGTTTTAAGTCAATAATTCCTTAATATTGACGAAAAAGTTCTAGTTCCACTGGCAGATTATTTCATTTATAACATCTTGTTATAAGTGAAAAAAACTGGTCCACGTGAAATAAGACAAAACTAAGATATTTGCATAAGGAACTAGACGAAAATATTTGGTAAGATTGTGCTTTTGCAGTTTGTCATGCTTTAACTCTACTTTTTGCATATGTGTTTGTATTTTGATTTTGTGATTTTGCATCATTAGAATATTTGATTGCTTTTTTATTATTATTATTATTATTATGGTGATCTACAAGACATGCTGGCTTGTGGTTTTGTGATTTAAAATGTTTGGCCATCCTATGGGATATTTTAGAAACACAAACAAGATATTTGCTCCAAATTTGAATAACTGTGAAATAAAGATTTGCATTTTAACTAATGTATTCTGCTGGGTTTCCAGAATTCCTGATATGTACTGTAATATCCACCAGGTCACCTGGTTGGATGTTCTGAAGAACTTTTTTGGTTCTATTTGCTTTGCCAAATAAGAGAGTGCCAGCAGAGACAATGCTGTGCAGCAACCCAAAGTGGTACATGCAGAGAAAACAGAGCTAAACCTGCTCTAATCCTCTCTTCCTCTTTCTGTATCCCTCTCTTTTAGCCTGTGTCAGCTGTAACCGGCTGGTCTGTGAGCCAGTTAGTCCCCGTTAGTCCCTCATCTGCATAATCAATATGACAACCTTATTTTTCTGATGCAAACAGGATTTCGCCTGTGAGCTGAATTTGTCGGTGTGTGTGTTGGGTGCCCAGTCTGCTCCTGGCCAGCCACAGTCATGGCCCTCTTTAGCCTTAATTAGATTAGGTGCGATTATCCCAGCTCTACCTTACAAGTGTACGGGCAGGATAAAGGGGCCACAAAGGCCCGGCCTGTCACAGGCACCGGGCTCTGGTCCGCAGGTTATCAGGGTCCGCTGAGACACGCCGCAGACATTGTTATTCATATCATCCACACGCCGTTTTCTGCTGTTGCCTTTCTCGCTTCTTTTTATTTTTCCCTCTTCTGTATCCGTGGTGTCAAACTGGCGTAATCGCTGGCCTGGGTAAGTCTGCCACTCTTTCTATCGGTCTGTCAGAAAACAAAACAACATCGCCCCGAGCACTTTGCAGTCTGGCCTGGAGGGAGAGATGTCTGGAGTATGCGCTCTGTTGCGCCCTTGTGTGTCTTTACGGTTTTCTGTTTGGCTGCAGACGTTGAGGAAAAGGGGCATAGAAGGGAAAGCCTGCCCAGTTCCCACACTAATGCAAGCAAACAGCACAAGGCTGAAATCCACACAAAGTGGTTAACGAGATACTCCACTCTAAACGCATAAATGTAGCCTAATTAACTCTGTGGGAAGGTGAGTACTGTTTGTTGAAGACGTGTTTTAGAAACTCTCAAATATAGGAAGTCTAATTTAATGTCTGCTTGTTTGAAAACTTAAGATTATTCCAGTGCAGTAAAACATAAATCTATTCAAATTTTTTTTTTTTTTTACACAACTTCATGGTTCCAACCACAAAAGGTTATATTAATACTAATGAACTATTTCATTATGCTAAATTGCTATACTTTAGGGTAATTTGTAAAAGTCCAGATCTTTGGATATTTCTGAAAGCACACAAGGATTTGTACAAGAACTGTTAAAAAGATTTAATAGGAATAAAAACATATAAGCTATTATCACCTCCTATCCACAGCATCCATATACTTAATGCTGCAAAAAGAGACTCCAACATCCTGTATGATCTCATACTTCTTTCTAATACACACTGTATATGCAGCCTTAATGTAAACCTGCCAAAATGCAGGTGCCATAACATTGTGTTCGACTGCATTATTCAACCTGATTAATATATGTTTGAAAACTTAACAAGATGATTTGCTACACTGTTTTATTGTCCTCCATTTTCCACTTAAACAGTTTCCAGGCAGAGCGCAGCACTGACTGATTTCTCACAGTCTCTATTAATGTGTGCGTATACAGAGGTTTTTTTTAATTCTTTTTATTTTTTAAATGTTTTTTTTCTTCTCTGGGTTGAATCTTTAATTAAACACGCCATGCATAGTGTCCGTATCGTCAGAACTGGGCACACACAAAGGCATTTCCAGGAAAAACTGTGAAAAATAAAAAGAGCAAAACGGCTGAATTTTGCTCTTTTCAGCCGTTTTGAAAAGAGCAAAAGACCCCCAAAAACTGAAAAACAGAATATCTTTTGATTTGGATCAAAAGATGAGAAGCAAAATAGATGATCTGATAAGAGCACATAAACACAATGTTTCCAAATTGAAAGCATAAACATAGTGTGAATGCCAATTTCCCTGCATATATGTTTGGCCTGGAACTGGCAGGGATCCATGTTATTAGTCATCATCTGTGGATGAAATGTGACCTATTAGCTACACACACACAGACAAAAGTCACATTTTTGTTTAGTGAACTATGTTCACACTATATGCTTGAGAAAGAATAAAACATAACTGATTTTGATTTTCACAGATGTTTTTATTTAAGCTTAAGTAAATGTACTGAACTATTATGTCTTTCTAGGATATATTTGTTTTAAATATTTAGCAGATTTTGTCAAGCATTTAATTTTTCACAAAATCTTTGATTTTAGATTCATTGCTTTGTATAAAAAAACAATGAATTTCGCTGTATTGTATTGTCATTTTTCGTTGTATCATATCATGTTGCAATGTATGACATCAGAAATGCATGTATGTAGTGACAGTCCAGAGGAAAAACTCTCCTTCAACAGGAGGAAATCACCAGCAGAACTTGGCTCAGTGTGAACAGCTATCTGACACGACCGGCTGGGAGTTTGAGAAGTCAGAGCATACACACTAAAAGAAACAAAAGAATTTGAACTTTCTTTGTTAAAAAGAAGTAAAAAGTTAATGACAGTAGTAGCTCCTTTAGCGGCTTCATCTAGGAGAGAAACATCTTCAATTGTGCACAAAAAAATCGACTAGGTCTTATTTTTACTGTAAAACTCAACTCTATGAATAGTTAATGAACTCAAATCAGGACTGTTTACCTCAAAAAAAAAGTGTGAAGTTGAAAAACCTGAGGTGTGTGTGTATGCCAGAGGGGAATGACTAAGAGGCAAAGTAGAATACCTCCATTAGACAACCATCAAGGCTAGACAGGCGAAAGAGCAAGACAGAGTACATGAGAGTAAGACTGAGCGAGACATTAGTACAAATGAATTAAACATTGGCCAAAAGATCTAAACTTCTTCTACTGGGAAAAAAAAGTGCCAGGCTAAATGGGCAGGGATGGAGGGGAAGAGAGAGAAGAGAGAGAGAAGGGAAAGGATGCTTCTATACCTTCCTTCTGCTCCTAGGAGCGCAATCAGAACCCTACACAAATGCCAAACTCTATCAGTGACACTAATAAGCGTTCCCATCCCTCTCTCATCACAGTCTAACATTAATCCCACTCATGTGACTGGCTAAATACACCAAGGTCTGTTTTGTTTTGCCTCATTTCAGCTAAAAGAAAATGCTCTGGAAGTGGCAGTCGATTTCAAGCCTCCACTGAGGACGATTGTTATATGCGCCTCTCAGGCAATATTTACTTTCAGCACTGAGTCATGGTACTTAACTGTACGTCTGAAAAGCTGTTTACCCAGTCTGAGAGGGGTATTCTTGTAATGATCAATGCCATTAGGCAATATCTGCAGAGCTGTATTTCTGTCTCTGAGCAGCATGGGTCAAGTGCACGGAGAAAGCTGTTCTCTTCTTGCCTCCCTCTTTTCTTTTCTTTCTCTTTTATCCGACCAAAAATAAAAAATAAAAATAAAAATTATTCGGTAATATGTTTTTGTAAAGACTTCTGCCAACACCGTCCTGTAACCGTGGCCCAGATGAATAAGCACAAGAGCCTGGAGAAAATGAAACACTAACAATTTGTTTCTTCTTTTTTTTTTTATTTAGATTCAACACTACTCTGTTTCCTTCAAACAAAACCTACCTAGCATTTCCAGGAAAAAAACAACACATTTTGTCAAATTCCCATTTACATAACCCTCCAAAATTGATGCTGGCCTGTCATGTTTGGAGCTCATAACCTGCTGCTTATAATCCTGTCTGCATCCTCTTTCTGATCCGCGAAAGCAGAGCAGCCAGCAACTTCAACAGCACCTGCTAAGACACGGCGGCGGAAAGAGGACAGGGTGGAAAGGAAGGACAGGAGAGGAGAATATAAAAGAGAGGAAGAGGCTAATTGGATTGCTGGGGGTGGCGGTGGATGGGATGATGGGGTGGGGGGACTCTTCTATTTGGCCAGGTCTGGTCTCTGTCATCACGCTCCAGGACCTGGCTTCTCTCAGAGCCTACAGCAGGTCTCAAAAAACACACACACATACACACTGTTCCAAATATGCAACCCGGTTCAGGAGTCAAACTCTCCTGTGTGCCGCTGCAGCCTGCAGGGTGTCTGCTGTGTTCTTCCCCTCTCGTGTGTGAGTGTTTGCATATTCCCTTAACACCTCACTAAATGGTTAAACAGATTACAGAGCGCAGTAAGTGGATTGTCACAGCTCTCTATCACACACTCAGAGTGTCTCTCCGGTGATTATACATAGCCAGATTTTTTTTTTCCCTTCACACACACAGTCAAATAAAAGAAGCAGGAAACACTTCTCTGTTATCGTTCGTACACTTTCTGAATGCTTTAATATTATTAGTGAAAATAAATAAAGATTGTAATTTGGAATCATAGATAATATGAAACTTTTAGTTTTGGAGGTGTTGCCGAGTAACTATGCAGGTCAAAGCAAAAAAAAAAAATTCACAAGCTCCACTGAACTTTGTTATATTCACATTGCAAACAAAAACTTTCATGTATTTTATCTGGATTTGAAGTGATTTAACTTTTTCACAAATAAAAATCTAAAAATCAATCTTCGCCACCTGAATCGTAAGAAACTCATTTTACTTCAATTACAGCTGTGAGTCTCAGCGCATGTCTCTGCAAGCTTTGCACATCAACAGACATTATTCCCCATTATTCTTTACAAAATAGGTTAAACATCATCAAATTAGACGGAAATCACTTGTGAAGTTCCCTTTTCAAACGTTCTAAAGTTAATTTGATGATTCTTTAGAATTTTATAGCATATTAACTATTAAGCAAGAAGATTTAAGAACAGGGATGAAGTACTGTGTGAGTGTTAAGTATTTAATATAAGGATTATTGTCAGAAGTGCCAAAAAGTGGGGCGTTTTAAACAAAAACTGTCAATATGAAGCATATAATATGTAAGGCAGCCATTTTGGATTTTGAGGTCAGGCTATATCAGAAACCTCCAATTCCAGTTGTAAATCTGCTTTTATAGAAAGCTTTCCAAATTCAATTGACAATCAAACAACTAAAATGTCTCTTTGAACCAATAATGTAATGTGAATGCAAAAACAAATCTGGTGTTCTTTTTTTCCATTTTTATTTGATGATATAGTACTACAAACTGTAAAAGTCAAATTCTCAACACAACATAAGGGTGGCGGGTTGCAAGCCTGGGGTTGGAGCTCATCGGAGTACCTGGTGGTTGTACCACTCCTCGCAAGCCCGAAGGAATGACCCGAGGCCATCCCCCAGCGGGTCTACCCCATGCTGGGGTCCATGAGGGACCGGTGCAAAGAGGGTTTTGCTGCGGTCCAACGCGGGAGACCTCGGCGTTATTAGCTCGTGTTATTTTGAGCTAGTATAATAACATGAGCTATTATACTTGCTCATGTTGACAACAAGAACATGGAACAGGAATGAACAACAAAATACTTAGAAGAAAAAAAAATGTGATCAAAGCAGTTCTCAACACGTTAATTATCCTTCACATAGTTATGAAGCCAGTCAAAGTTGGGATTAATTTCAGATGTTTATTTCAAACGTCTGCATGGATTGCTGTTGTCTTCACTGCCTGGCATTTGGAACCTTTAGAAAGGGCAGCAACATCATGTACATAAGTATGTACTATATGAATGTATGAATGAAAAACTGTATGAAACTGATCTTGAATGTGTTTATATGATTGGATTGATTTAATTTAATATTTCTAGACTGGAATCGTTTGTCTTGTAAAGTGCTTTGAAATGCAGCATGTTATGAATTAGCGCTACATAAACAAACTGAAACCAAAGTGAATTACCCTAAACACCCAATCAAGACATACAAAAACTACAGACACTCTTCAAGAAGATATTGTTAATATTATTGCTTTTACACATTTTTGTTCTTTCCTATTAGGTTTACAGAGTTAGCACAGATGTCTGGGGGTTTTGCATCTTATCAGGATCTTTAATTTGTGTGCATAAATGTTTTAATGTGAAAGCGAGGATTTGGGCTGTTTTCCACTTAGAGTTAATCTTATTTTTGTTTGATGACAAAAAAAAAAAGAAAAGAAAAAAGCTAATGACTGTGAATAGCTACGGGCCATGAAACACTGCAGCTGCACCCCTCAGTGCAAGCAGGCGTTAGTGTACAGGGACGTGAGAGCATCTGGGTGGGTGTACTGTCCCCCCTTTTGCATGTAGACATCACTTCAACTTCCATCTTTTACCACCCACCCAAAAACACCCACACCCACATGACTTTCGCCTCACCCATCAGTGTCTCTTCTTGCTTCTGGCCACCAGACTCACCTTCCCCTCCACAACCTTCCCCCCACCCAATTGGTGCGCATACAAATAAAAACCCACACTTACAGCTCACCGATTCAAGTCAATGCAAGTGTATCCTAACCTTCCGAGTACGCCGTTTGAAGTCTTTTTTACCTCCCCAGACCCACTCTCCCAGTGCCAGACACAGCCTAAAGTCCTGCAGACACTCACAGCAGCCTGTGGTCCCATCCACACCACCCATACACACATTCCCAGCAGGCTGAGAGGCAGCCGCAGGCAGGAGCTACAGACACAAACACACACACATATCACGCTTACTTTTTCGGTGTATTATCAAACCTAATGAGCTGATAGATGTTCGACGGAGGCAAAGAAGCAGACAATCAGTTCCTCAGAGCGAGAAAAGACGGGAGAGAAAAATCAACAACGCTAAGTACAAAATGTGTGCGTGAGTGTGCCTGTGCTTGTGTGTGGGTTTTTTTCTTTTCTTTCTACCTCGCAGCATCTCGCCTTTCAGAGGTTAAAGCTGAGTGATGGAGAAGAGCTAGCCAAAGCAGGGCCTGCAGGTCCTGCCGGGATCCCTGCGGTGAAGCTGGGCTCTGTTTGGCTTGTCAGGGAGGAGACGCGGTAATGAGAGGAATTATTAAACAATCACATCCACGGCACTCGGCTGCAATCAGTGGGCACTGCTTTATAGACACGAATCAGACAAATACCTACGGTGTTAAAAATGTATTCCTATCTTGACAAAAATTATTCTAGCTTAAGTCCCGGAGCCAGAAAATCCTTCCTATGCATAAACGAGAACATCAATGGGAGGCTTTAATTAAAGACGGGCAGTTATCTCATTTCTTTAACCCTCAGCTCATTATATCAGCTCCGGTATTAAATAATAAGTGTAAGAACATTAAAGGTCTTTGGAGGGATAAGAGGTCTCCATGGCGCTCCCACGGCCTTGCTTTTGCCCACTCTTCACTCGGCTGACACTGAAATAACTAAGATGGTGCTATGCACTTCAATGAACCAGTGTGGACACCGAGTTCAGCCTAATTGGACAGACCTTGCTGATTGAGCACGAGACGACGACCTGTTCGAGTTCTTCTCCAACCCTGACGATCAGGGTTGGAGACTATGCAGGACTATGGCTACAATACAACTGCACCATGCATCATTGAATCTGGGATCTACAGTCCACATAGATGTTCAGTCTATTTAATTGGATTTCACAGAATCTGACTGATTATATATTGCTGGTTAAAATAGTGTGCCTTTATGTACAGTATGTACTGAATTAGTGCTAAACAAATAACTGAAATAGTTTTTCAGATAAGATAAGAACAAATTCTAAAAAGTAAATTATTTGCACAGATTGCATTCATTTTGCCTTGTTCATTTCAGAAGATTACATCAGGTTAATGGAGAGCAAGCCGGCATTCCTGAAAAATTTCAAACCTAAAATTATGTGTAATCATTCAAATGTTGCAAATTAACCATGCACTGATGAACACAGCTTTGAAATGACCAGTAGTTCTATATTAATTTTTATTAACCTTTCATCAAAGTAAACTTCAGGAAAGCCTTGTCAGAATTTCATCGGCTCAGCTCCGGCTACGTAAAAAACTAAACTTTCACAGAAGAAAAAACAAAGTGATTCCTAAAGGAAGTAAGATGGTACATTGGACTGAAACTGAACTACTGACCTTGTTCACAAGCCTGACTAAACACCCCCACATGCACACACACAGAGAACCCTACCATCAACCACTTACCCTTTGCCACTGGTGAAAGGCAACAGGATCTCTTAACAACGACTCGTCTTTTTCAATAAATTTTGCATGAAAACATACCGCCGGAGTACCAAGTTGCCTGCTGTCATACTAGAGGAGTCTTAAATGTTTAATGACAACAACACCAAACACATGTGCGCGCACACAGAGTTGGTGTCAGGGTGCCGCTGTGATGGGGCCCCTCTTTTATCCTGACAGACACTATAAAGCTCCTGAGCCTCTTCACCACCCAACCCCACTCTTCGCTCTCCTTCTTTCACCCAGCGAAGGAACCTGGATGGAAATGAAGTTGGAGTGTTATAATAGGTGTATGAGTGCGTGTTTTGGGTGCAGGTGAAAAGGATGAGAATCAGGCACCATTATGAATAGATCTTACCCTCGTCTTTATAAGGAAAAGTCGGATGGGAGGCGAGGGGAAGAAAGGGACACATCTTATTTTAGACAGGATATAGGGTTTCAAAGATTCTGTGACGGAAAAGTCTTTTAGATTTTCTTTTGCTAGAATGGGGACTTTTTCTAAGCCCTAAACTCAAACTATTTTAACTGTAACTGAGGAGCAAAGGAGGCATTTTGTGAGGGATGCCAGAGATGCTTCTGGTCCTTGTAGAATATCAGAGAAAGGTTTCTCTGCATTCTCGCCACATAATCAACCTTGTTCCTCGTGAATGTTGGACCCCTTTAGGAGAAATGTTGGCTTTGTCAAAAATCCAGCGTGTGGTATTCATGGGCAGGAAGGTGTAGATAAGGAGAGCAGGCGATGTGGTGATGAGAGTCAGCTCTTCTACAGGCGATTTCACACCAGATCCGATTGGTCCACTTTAAACACGGTTTCTGTAGGTTTCACTGACTCAAATTTAAGACTTTTCAAAACCTTAAAACCATTATGAATGAAATTTAAGACCTGTATCACAACAGAAATGTAGAAAAGAAAATTGCAAATATATACATCCGATGGGTTGGCAACAGAAGTGCGACAATGGCTAAGACAAACATCGTCCGGCCAACTGGCGATAAACTTGTACTTACTCATGATATATGTAAAAAAGCTAGCTAGCTTGACCCTTGTTAGCTAATTATCTAGCTATCTAATCAATCAGAAATGAAACGATAAATAAACACAGCAAGATGACTAAAGGTAAACCAAGAAAGTCCACGCCTAAATGGTCCTGCTCAAAATTTACCGTGCAAGACAACAGGACACCCCTTCCTACAGGCTCCTTATCAACATCCCAACAATATCCATTGTTTCCTTTAATGTTAAGGCCCCTCGTGTCCAGTCAGTGTTACAGTTTCATCAAAATGATTCAATCCTAGCAGGTTTAATCAACTTGCCTCCGAGACAGCTGTATCAACCATTTGCAATATATTAACACGTCCACAGGTGGAAATGCAAACACACAGGTACACAAAACAACAAACATTCATGCAGACAGACCAGCAAAAGCAGGGTCAGAGATAAAGAAAAAGATTCCTATCAATGCTAAAGGATATTGAAGTCTTAATAAGAAAATAGATAGAGTCTTCTGGCCTTACATTGCACTGTTAGCTTTATTTGTTTTTGCGATTGTGATCTAAGAAAGGCAATAGCTTAAAATAAATGGAACACGTTTCCTTGAAAGTAAGGCTGCTGTCCCCCCTCTGTTAAAAAAGAAATTAAGGCTTGATGTTTTTTTAAAGAAGATTAATCAAAGTGTTACATTTGTTGTACAGCACTTTAATCAGCTGTTATGTTGTTATTTAAGTCCTTTAGAAATAAAGTTGCATGTTATAGTATGGAAAATTTGCACTCAAAATGAAATGCTTTTATGTTATATAGTTAGTTACATATGTTTTACTTCGAAGTTTACAAAATACTGGCTAGCTTGTGTGATTCTAAGTAAGAAAATAATCAAATTGTGAATACAGTGAACCCTCGCTATATTGCGGTTCACCTTTCACGGTCTCGCTGCTTCGAGGATTTGCATGGTGCATTGTGTTCTGCATTCTGATTGGCTAAACAGTCTCTTCGCTTCTTCTCTACCTGTGTGTCAATATGTGTGTTTAATATGTACACGTACATAAAACAGCTTGCCAAATTTAAGTTTGCAAACATAATCGATGGTGGCATGTTGGTTTATAAGAATCATTTTTGCCCAGAAGAAAAAAGAGCGACAACAACTACCGATAACTATGTTCTTCTCTCGAAAAAACACCCCTGCACCACAGCTTTAGAAGAAAAACCGTTACAGAGCGGAGTCACGATGCAGCGGCTCAGTCAGAAGAGCAGTGAAATACACCTGAGTCACTATTTGTCCTACTGTACTTTGTATTTTTTTTNGGCGATGCTGATCTCCGCAATATGAAGCCTTAAGTTTGTTTAAAAAAAAAAAAAAAAAAAAAGGTTTCTACTTCGCGGATTTCACCTATCGCGGGTTCTTTTCGGAACGTAACCCCCGCAAAAAATGAGGGATAACTGTATTTCAATCCTACCTTCATATTTAATTGGGTCCTACCATAGCAATGCATAGGAGGTATTAGGAAAAATATTAGCATTTCACCACTTAAGTAAAACTTATGGTAGAGTGACAGGATGTACATGGTAGCCAGCTTGAATATAGAGACAGTCAGACCAGGAAAACCTAAATCAAAATGGGTGTCAGTGCTTATGAAGTACTGGATTATAATCTAAAAAGATGTGTTTCCCAGATCATTACACGTTAGTGTGTAGATCTTTGAGGAAAATATACAGAAATTTATGTTAGAATAATTTTGTAAGGTAGGTTCAATTAAATTAAAGTGAAGGGGTGAGGTACAGTTCTACCAACAATTGTGTGCACTCCAGTCTCCTCTCTGTCACATCTGGGAGTATTGTCTTGGGGCAGAATTGGGAATGTGTTTCTGGTAGAAGCAGAGAAAGGCCTCTGAAGGTGTTATAGTGGTAGAGCAGCATAGATGTATCTACTACACTAAATCCGATCTTGGTCTGAATTACAGCCATAAGAGGCCATAAAGTTGCCAGTGAAGATGTCAACCTTTCTTACTTCAATAAGATGTCCTTTTTTTTCTGACACTAGCTACAAAGACACAGAAGGTGCATATGATCTTGTTTTGTTTCTAGACTTATTGCACCTGACCCCAGAGGGAGGAAAAACAATCACCATGTTGTTCTGGTGACCAAAGCGCTCTTACAAGCTAAACCTGCACAGCGTACCTTTCTACCACTTATTTGTCTGACTTTAATGTTTTTTTCTGACAGCAGGGAATCGCATGACATTACAAAGCCCATGCCTAATAGCAGGATGGGAGAAGAAGAAAAATATGAGCTCATGGATTGATGAATGGAGGGACTGAGTGATGGATGGAGCAGCAGACTCTGGACTCAAAGTTTGTATCGTTTATATCACCTATCAACATATTCTGTTCCCACGTGGGGATGATAGTTTCAAATGAGCTGTGCAGCAGGAGCAGACGTGTCAACACGCAAATTATCCTTCCGCTCACCCTTTCTTGTCTTTACTCTTGTCCTTGTCTCGGTCTCTTCCTCGGTCTCGCTCCCTCTCTTTCTCCCTGTCCCGGTCACGACCCTTGCGCCGACTCCTGTCCCGCTCCCGGCTGTTGCTGCGGCTTCTTTTGCGGCTGTGGCTTGTTCGGTGGCCACGGCTGCTGCTCCTGCTGCGGGACCGTCTGTGGCGAGAATGAGACCTGGAAGAAAATAATACCGCTCTTAGAATACTGAAATCGCATCGGATGAAAATATTTTCTAAGTCTTACCACACTGGATTCAGGTCTGGACTTTGACAAGGACTTCCTAAAATATTTCTGGGTAGAGTACTCAGTATCTGGAGTCTATGTCTGCTTTGAACCCAAAGCAGAAAGACATGAACACTTAAATTATTTTTTCTTACATAATCTATTTTGTTCTTATAACATTCACACTTCTTAATTTCATATCAGCCTAATATAAATACTTCAGCAAGACAACCCATGTTTCGTTAACCCTTTTCATTATATGTGACTCCCTGATCTATTTTTAAGTTTCTACTTGAGTTATTTTCTGCAGGTATTTACAAAAAGGCCATAAGTCATTCTGTCCAAATGTAGCTAGGGAAGTTTCATCAACTAGATGTATGTGGTAGTAGTAACAGGAAACAAAACTGAGAAGAGGTGTGAACCTGGAATTTGTAGGTGCAGAACAGAACAGGTAATGTTCCTTTGGATGATTTTTGTACTTCACAGAGAAACTCTGAGCAAAACATATTTCAGTGTAATGAAGACTTGCAGCTGGGTTTTTGGAACTACAGCAGACCTTAAATCAAAACCAAATTGATGAAATCTACTCAAACACCCATCACAAAATTAGATCAGCACTGTACAGATTGCATTATACTATCACAGTACAGTAATGTTTGCATCCTTTAAACCACAAAATGATACTTAATCTGATCAAATTTCCCAAGAGTGGAAGGATTCATCTTTCATTGGATGGGTGTAATAATAGTTCTATACAAACCAATACACCATAAAACACACACACACACACACACACACTGCAGAAATGGAGCCAATTAGAGACGGGCTTAGAGGAAGACCTGTCCTCAGTATTGATCCTGACGCTGGACCTCTGGTCTCCAAGAGATTTACAGTAGAAGATTTACTTTGTTAGCTGTAGCACACAAACATTTATACGCTGATTTAAACAGCAGAGAATAAAATCTAAAGTAACTCGTGTGTCATTGTGGCTAAATGATCTAATAAACCCTATTTATGTGTCGCAGTACATAACACAGACATGCTGTATAAATATGAGTGTTTATGTGACTGCAGTTTGTGTCTCGAGCACATTGTGTGTGTGTGTGTGTGTGTGTGTGTGTGTGTGTGTGTGTGTGTGTGTGTGTGTGTGTGTGTGTGTGTGTGTGTCAAACGGGTTCAGGGTGGTCGGGGGGAGGGCCATGATTGGTTGCCTCAGTAGAAATCGGCAGCTGAGATGCCGTTATTTTCCGTCATCTATCATTTTATTGATTTGTCTATAAAAACAGTCAAACCTGCTGTCCGCGAGCTTTATTGCTTTCCCCCCTTTATTAGTTTGCAGTTTGGGACATCCAGAGCTGTCTCTCTCCCAACAGAGAACTAATCATTTTCTTCAGACACCTGTCACCACCCTAACAGACAACACTCCGACAACTGTTGCAATCAATTAGGCCCCGGCGATCCTGATCACCCGAGGGCCACTGAGCCGTGTCAAAGTCTCTCCATGAGGGAATCTTGGGGAAAAGGAAAAAAGAGGATAAAAAAAATAATAAAAAAATACAAAAACCCAAGGCACTTTTTCCAAAGTCACTGATGCACAAACAAAGGACTTTCTCTTTAGAAATTAAAGTCTCAAAATGATGAATGTTTTCTTAAATTATATTTTCACTTGGACTTGTTTTGTGCAAGAATTATGAAAAATTTAATTGTTTTCTTCACATAAATGATATTTAACCACTGGATCAAGACATTAATCCCTAGAACACAGTGAAAAATAAAATATATTCCAATAACTTATCCTAAGGCGAAAAGTAAGAAAAAGTGACAAGAGTTAGAAAGCAAAAGAGAGGAGAAAAGCAACAGCTATGAACCTGTCATTTGTTATCCACTTTATGGACTCCATGGATAATTTTTGGCTGGTGGATTTGCCTTCTGTTCGGACTGACTAAGAACTGGGCCAGCTTGACCCGTTACGGTTTGCTTACCAGTTATATGTTCAAGCATCTTGAGGGCAAAAAAACATGCACAACGTTTATTTATGGATTTTACTTCAGCTCCTAATACGATTCGACTCCACATCTTGCTGAACAAACTCCTCCACCATCTTAATCTTGAGGTTGCCTTAGTGAAATAGATTTTAGACTTTTTACATGCATAGGCAGACAATAAGAGCAGACAATAACAGCAATCATCCACAGGATCATCTTAGAGATGTTTCCTTTCCTTCTTTTTTGTATATTTTATAACTAATTTACAGCAAGAGTGGCTTTAAAGTCAGGAACCTACAAGCTTGCAGTTGACACTGTTATATTCAGTTTGCAGTAGGAAGGGATTAAACATGGAACTGTTTTTCACTACTTTGTGAAGTGGTGTGATGAACATTGCCTGAAGCTTAATGCCAGAAAAACAAAGGACATGGTCATAGAGTTCAGGAAAACTGCCCACCCTGCTGTACCAACAATAATCAATGAATCTCTAGTGGAAACTGTGGACAGTTACAGATACCCGGAGACAATCGTGGAGAATTCGACTTTGACCAGAACAGCAATTTGAAAGGAGGGCCAAGAATGATTTTATTTTCAATGAAAGTTGAATCATTTTAGCTTTGATAAAACACTCCCATTTTTATGTTGCAGATCTTTTATCGAGTCTGTTTCAACATTTGGTATTACTGCTTGAAATGGCAATGTGTCATTGAAAAATAAGAACAGTCTGTTCTGTCTTGTTAAAACGGCCAGCAAAATAATTGGCGTTCGGCAGCGCCCCATGTCTGATATCTGGAACAGACAGATTGTGAAAAAGGTCAAAACAACCGTAGCCAGCAGAGACTATCCCTTTTAGAGGAATTTGTTCTCTTTCCCTCAGGTCGAAGGTACAGGTTTCCGTCTATAAGGTGCAATCATCCTCCGCCAAGGTTGCCCTTTGTCAGCGATTTTACTCGTAACCTTTATGGTTGGAAGTCCTTTGTGCAGCCAAAGTGTTGAGGGGATCCGATTAGGAGTTTACGTGGCCTTATGATCGGGTCTCTCCTTTGTGCAGATGATGTGGTTCTGTAGGCTTCATCAGATTGCGATCTCCAGCTTTCTCTGGAGCTCACAAGCGGACAGGATGCAGATTAATACCTCCGAATTCGAGACCATGGTTATGAGCCGGAAAAAGGGAGAACATGTCATCTCTATGAAGAAAGACCTTACACCAGGTTTCAAAGATTATTGTTAAAACAACTCTGTATAGTCTGTTTTTCTTTTCCACCAAAATCAATCTTGTCTTTGTGTTTCTTTGCTTATCTGTGTTTCATTCCTGGAGCAAATCACTGATGAAGCTATTGCTGCCATTACCCAGCTGTAGTCTTATTCTTAGAAAATATGTGTATGATAGACAAAGCAATTGTCAGACATTGCTGACATAAACGCTGAATTCTTTTTTCAAGAGAAAGTACACCTGGCCCTGTGCTCTTGTGTTTATTTGTGCTCCTTTTCTTAGCCTGGGATATCAGTGTTTTTTAATTCACCTCACTGTTCTGTCATTTTACAGCTGCTTGGGGCAGAAAGTATACCACTTCCCTTAACAAGCCAAGTTTTGTCTGAAGTTTCTTTCTCTAAAAGAGAGTTTCATTAAATATGCTGCATCGTCAACGGGTTTATGAAATCAGCTGGTTTCCCTAAGACTGCTTCTTAACTATGCTATTAATTGATCAAGTAAATTTGTGTGACTAAATTTGGACCTTACTGGACTCCAGATAACCAAATATGAATGGGATCTGACTAATTTGCCTGGAAATGGCATTTATTGTAAATGGCTGTTTTATAAATAAACTGAACTGCATCAAATCGGTGGTTTAGTATTCTGCCCAGGCACACTTGGAAACATTAACTGGGAAATTTAAGGCTTGAATCAGCTAAATGCTGATCTACTCAGGATAATAGACATAACGACACATGTGATTCAGAGGTACATGTGAAAGTGGTCACAACAGATGTGATTTATAGTGCTTAATGCACTGCAACTTGACAAGGCCAAAGTCAGAAAATGAGTTCTAATGGAAAAAACATGAAGAAAACCATAAATGAGTTAACATTGTTTGTGTATGTTTATAATCAGCAGTACATGAGGAAAAATGCAACAAAGCCACAGAGTTCCAAGTCTGAATCCCATATTTACAGCCAAGCAAATTTTAGTCAGAAGCAGAGGAAGCAATAACCCCAGTTCAGTTTCTCTGCTCTTGTTCTCCCTTCCCTTTCTCCTTCTGATGGCAACACAAACATCCCACTTCTGGGGTGTGCAGCAAATTAAATTTACTGTAGTTAATAGAGTGAGCCTATGCTGCTAAATGTCAATTTCCTGACCAAGTCCTTCCCCTTGGAGAATGATTAGCTAATTTGAGGCTGGGAATAAATGGGCTAATGCAGGACACACACAGATAAACAGCCCCAGTTGGACCCCATTCCAAGCTCTTCCCCTGCTTTACATTTCATTGGCTTTATTATCTCCAGGGAAAATGGGTCCCCCTATGACCTAAACATATTTTCATTTCTAATAAAAGGCCCTTGCTGCTTGCCCCCACATGTAACCCACCCACATACACACGGCTCCTTGCAGCCTTCTACCTCCATTCGTTCCTCGTTTCATCGTCCAATCCATTATATCGGAGCTCTGCAATTGGCTGGGACCATTTTCCTGGTGAATTATCAATAGAGTAATTATGCTCCATGTTGGGAGCTGGGCTGAAGCTTATCGCCGCTGACCCCCCACGGCGTGCAGGGATATGATCCCTCACCACGGCCCATTGGGGTAATTATGTGTCCGGGTGTGAAGCTGGATGGTGTGCTGCCTTTATCTGTATTCTATTTCTGTTTTCATTGAAAATTGGACATTAACGGCAGCCATGCGATACCACTAGTGTCAGATACAGTTGAGCGTCTCCACTGGAATCTGACCCCAGCCAAATCATTATTCATAGTACATCATTTGGCAGAAACAGACGAATTGTCCGAGAACCGTTCCTCTAACCTTATCTTGCCCCCCGCTCAATGCAGTGATGGACATTCACTGTTTTATTTTTACCCCAAACTGCCAACCCAGGAGCGGAAGACAATGTTAAGCTTAGCTTTAAATTATCTGAAGTCTGTGAAACATGGAGCTCATCTCATCAGTGATGATACCCAAAGGAGCTAGCATGCCCATTAAGCCAGTGTCCCACAGCAGTGATTGATGTCCATGTAACTTTAACCCATTTCCATCTTGGTAGTTTCATTCCAGCCTGACGAATGATTAGCTAAAAAGCAGAAATGCACTTCCGATGTAAAATGATGTCCATCTTGTTTTCCTGAATGAAAATGGCAGCGTATGCAACAAAAAC
Organism: Alfaro cultratus; assembly: GCA_903066825.1. Taxonomy (NCBI): domain Eukaryota; kingdom Metazoa; phylum Chordata; class Actinopteri; order Cyprinodontiformes; family Poeciliidae; genus Alfaro; species Alfaro cultratus. Next base: position 7,915 of record CAEFZX010012136.1, on the reverse strand, counting down.
ACAAACACTTTTTATCTTACATCTTCTTTTTTTTTTTACATTTGCATATCTAAAAAAGCAACTATAGGAGTGTTCTTAAGCAAAGGTGTTCATTTTACTAATAGCTACAGCCTTTTAAAGTTTATGTTTCCTTCAACAGGCACGGGAACATGAGTGCTAAAGTAAACGGTTGTCATGGAGACTTGATGATCCTGTGCTGCAATTTTCTAAAAGTTATATTAGGTTATTTTAGGGATTTTTGCCTTCCGTACCATGCTCCTCACTATGTGCAAGAGCAAAACAAAAATTGTTTTCATCAGTTCCAGTCATTTCAGACTTCTGGTATTTCAAATGGTTTAACATGCTGTGTAATTTAACTAGCCTTCTAGCCATTTAGAGAAACACGCCCACAGCATCACAGACAACCCACCATATTTAACAATGGGGTGCATTTCAACATACACTGGTACTGCTGAACACAAATTTAATTCATTTGAACAGGCCATCTGGATCTTGAAATCTCTATTTAAAATATAGGAAACAACAGGTTTCAACTCACCTGAAAAATGAACAGCACCCAAACTATCAGCCATACTCAGCATAACAGGCCTTAATCCTACACAATAGAATTGGCAGAAGCATTGTAAAAGGAAAAATTAATAAAATTGAATGAGCACAGTTTCTGTGGGACATGCAACTGTTTGATATGATGAACAAGAAAGAGAAGTGTTTGTGTGTGTGTGTGTGTGTTTTGTTTTGTTCGAAAGGTAAAGAAAACAAAAAACTCTTCAACAAGAAACAAATGTTCCCAGAGGTCTTAATGCGGCATCTGTATTCGGAAACATCTGTGTTTGTTCAGATATGCTCGTATTTACAAGCTACGCTGCATTTATCCATCGTTTCCATCCTGATCTACGTCAGTCTTTGTCTTGCTGAGCCAGTATAACAATACTGGTTCAAGTCTCAATAATGTTCAGTAAAAGCCATATGTGGATGTTGGTGAAATAAAAACAGAAAAAAAAAATCTGTTGGTATGTATGCGCTAACCTACATCGACATTAAACTGGGATTTTCCCTTTAAACTTTACTATTAATGACATGCCATACAGACTAAGGGAAACAAGTGGCATTTGGTAGGAACCTGCTCTAAGTAGAAAGCGGGATTAAGAATACAGGACTATTCATGTCGTATGAAGGTAAGTCAATAAAAAGAAGATTTGAAATGCATATGCCGTGAATGCTTCTGGAATGAAGAGGGTTAAAAAAAATCAAGAACAGAATCAACTGGAAAGTCCCAACGTTAACAGTAAATATTTAGATCTAATTGTTGGACGATACAGTTTATTTTACCAGAGCAACACAGACTAATAAGTAATCAAAAAGTACCCACAAGCCACATGGAAACTACCGAAAAACTTGCCAGTCAACTTTCCAAGCAGCTGATTGATTGAAAAGGAAATGAGTCTATTAAATCTAAGGCGATCCAGGTTTGAAGAACTTCATTAATGTGTCGTTCCCCGTCGAGTTATTTCCAGTGACGGAGGCTCGCAGCAGCTTCATGTTCAACTAAAAAGTGACTTTCCTTTTTCTTTCTTTTTTTTTTCTGCTGCCATTTAAACGTATCTAAAAGCACCTTGAGTGAGCAATGAGCATTTCCTGCTGCCAAAAAGACGTGGAAAACAGCTGTTCCCGCCTGACGCTGCCTGCTGAATGGAATACAAATATGTTAACCATCCAGAATTTATTACTTTTGAGTGCTCTTCAAACGCAACGGCAGACACAAGTTTAATTTATGATATTCCTCTAATTATGAGAGCTGTTGAAATCATTTCCCAAGCTGCCTCCTCCTTCCGAGCAGCCACATTATCTGTTCCCCTGGTTCACAGAACACACACACAGGACTCTGGCTCGGCTCCGTCATCCACCGCGCACGGCTCTGCGAAAACATAAATATAACTCCACACGCTAAATAGCACGCCGGGAATCACTGGAAAGTAGCTGACTGTGAGCACAATTAACACAGCAAAAGATTGAGCATGAAAGATTCGGAGAAACATTTCTTTTTTTTTTTTACTCCCCTCTCTCTCCGTTCCCCCCTCTGCTTCATAAAAGCAGTGTTTAGATTTGTCATAATCTTCAGTTTGCTTTTAATTTAGCAGTCGTCAACACAAACGTCTGCGATGCCGTGAAGCAGAAATGAGACCCCATGCAGGCCACCCACTCGCTGTGTCCCACCAAGACACACTCACACAGTTAGAATCAGCCACAAGCCACAAGGTCAACTCATTTAGCAGAGTTCAAAGGCCTTCAAAGGCACCTCAGATCTATATGAACCTACAACAGCCAGCCAACAATAAGGGAAAAGACGACGTTATAGATATGGACAACATCTGCATGCTTGCATATGTGCAAGAGTAGGTGTGTGTGTGTGTGTGTGCGTGCGTTGTTAAATGTTGCATGTGTACAATGCTTAGTCACATACGACTGGCATCACTCCTCATCACAATCCTAAACTTGGCCGTCTGGCGCGCCCCCGCGACCCCTGACCTCCGTGCAGCCGCAGCTCGACATTACACCCATTAGCAGCTGGAGTTATGGGGAAGGGTTTTCTGTGTGGCCCGGCTCAGCCATTCAGTCCAGACACGAGGTCAAGTGGAGGTCTCTTTCTCAACTAGGTGCTAACTTGCCAACTCTCTTACAGCCACTCATGCAACCATAACCCACTTTTTTTCTCCTTTCCTTCTCGTGCGTATTAGGTGTAGAAACAATTAGATACTCTGTGGTCGAGTTAGGAGAGAGCTGGTTTGGTTCTCAACACCTCCATTTGCAACTTAGTAGTAGGCCAGTATCTTGTGGCATCATAACTTTACTAAAAAATACCAGTTTCACTGTGTTTAATTTGACTCAACTCAATTCAGTTTATCCTACTTATACAGCACAGTTCACCGCAATGCATTTTGGTGTTTAGTATAGATGGATAAAATGCAGAGGGTCTCTACACCATGGCTATAATTTCTAGATTTTCTCTAGTTTTTGAACATTTGAGTGCAAAATATCAATCTTGAAACTGCTTGAATGTTGGTCGGGTTATTTTACTCATTAATTCCACAAATTAGGAAGCAGGACAATCCTTAAACTAGCTTCTAATTTTCAGAGTGTGGTGCCATCAGTCTATTCAATGTACTTCTTTTTGGCATCAACACTACATTAGATTAGCTCTGTTTCAAAATCAAAACTAAATGTAGATTGTTCAAAATAGATTGTGAACTTTGGTATCTGTTAATTTGTTTGCTACTTTTGTTTTAAAGATAGTTTTAGAGCTTTTCTGGCGATTTAGTCTATTTTAAGGTCACTGGTCGAGTTCGACTTGAATGTAACGCAGACTGATGAGCAAACAAGCAGTTTGTGTGAATACCAGGGATGCACTGATATGTAAATTTGGGCCAACATCGATATACAATATCAATATTGCTGTTAAAATGAAGCAATTCTACTTATTATTTATATATTCAACCACCCTTTTGACACTTTGAAAAAACCTACAACACTACTGACTCCAAAACTGCTTCGGCTGAACTCCCCACAATCCTGTGCACATCACTATCATTGCCTCATGACCAACCTTGTTCACTGTCCCTGCCGAAACAAACTGCAAAAAAAGGAAATAAACATCATTTGTTAATATCGGACCGATATAGATAGCAAAATGCTAAAAATTACTAATATTGGCCGATCTTGATATTAGGGTTGTCAGATGATACAAAAATCAAACTCAAAACACCAATGGGTAAAATGTTTACATGCTGATGTGACAAATCGGTGATAAAAGTAGTTGTTTTTTAATATAACTCCATTTTCTTTTAGACAACAGAAGAAGGAAAAAACTTTTGAAAAACTTTATTTTCTTCCAGACTTATCCAGACCAGAAAACACTAAAAGCAAATTTCATTCATCTTAAGAATGTACTGGTATGCTCCAATGAGACGCAAAGAAAACAGGTGAAGGACAACGGGAGGATTAAGCAGTGAAAAGAAAGGATAGGAAAGTAACCCTCGACGTGGCAGTAAAGAACAAAAAAAAAACAAAAAACCAGTGATTCTGGGTTTATGGAGAAGACAGAGCAGACAGCCGTGCTTCACATCAAGCTGGCTCCAATTAGCAGGTGTGCTCTCAGACACTCACTCCCCCCCTTCTTTCACTCTGGTCAGGGAAGATGTATTTTTCTGCCTTTTATACGCATATATTTATGAAGTGATAGGAGATCTAAGGGCCTTTAGCATAACAGCCTTTTACTGTTTAAATGTGGGGCTGCTGGGGCTCCGTGTGCTTAAGTGATTTAGGAACCTCACAACTCTGGTATAAGAAAAATCATAAACGCTGAGACAAACCATGTGGGCGGACTGTAAAAGGCATCGAGGAACAGGACGACAAAAAGCAGGCACACATTCCACTATTAAAAGGAAACTACACTTAATTAAACACCCAAGACACAAATGGAGTAGTGCCCCATAAAAAGCGAGAGAAAAAAAAACAGAAAAAAGAACAGCGGCAATAATTTTGCCTCTTCGCTGGAATAACATCGAGTTGTCTTCTGACAGAACAGAGACTTTCCTCACAAAGAAGTTTCAGAAAAATCATTTTTGTTTCCCATACGCTGTCAAGGCTGAACAAGGAGGAGAGGAGGAAAACACACAAAGAAAAACCAACAAGTGAATAGCAAAGAAAAGGCTTCCATCCTCAGACAGAAAAGCTCTCGCTTCACAGACTATAGAGGGCATATTTTAGCTTCTTTTCAAATTATGAAGGGGGAATTTCTGCAACGCAGACCTGTTTAACGAAAAGGATCTGACAACATACTGCCTTCGTCTGAGCAGACTCAACGCACCTCTACTAAAGATGCACAGAGAAAATGTCCGGTGACTGGACTTGGTTGATTTAGAACTTGATCGTCTCTGATTTGAAACAGTGAATGCACCGCACCCGAACAATATAGGGTCACATTGACTCTTCTGTCTCGAGGTTGTTACTGAGTGGGGGAAAAAAAGAGTTAGCTACTTTTAGCATCAAGGAGAAGTTTGAAAACAAACTTTGGAAGCACACAAGATCTATTAAGCTTCTAGGAATGAAAATATTTTCTAAGGAGGCGTGTAGGCTCCTTCTTTCTGCTCCCTCTTTTAAGCAGGCAGTCAGACTCCAGCAGAAAATAGGAAGCTGAACATACTAGATACCAAAGTTTTCTTCATGTTATTAACTGTACAGGGAGTTCCCACAGCCAACAAAAGACATAAATGAAAGTTAAAAATGTGAACTGTGTACTTATTTTGTGCTTGTTTTAAAATAAGAGGAATTATGTTTTGCTGCAGAGCTGTGAGACACAGACTGCTCTCTTACACACAGTGTGACATCACCTCTGCTTCTACTATAAATAATTAATGATCAAGAGCAACAGGAAAGCTCCTCCATTGGTAAAATTCAAAAATGTTTTTCCTCTTAAATGTTACTAAGAAAAGACCTGTTTATTTTTGAAACGGTATTAAAGGAAATGTAATGTTCGCACCTTTGTCCCATAACCTGAAAGACTGGTGTGTGTTTTTAGATTTCCAGTGTTGCAGAGAGAGATGGCTCCATACGTTCTGGTTGTTTTTGAGAAAATTGTTGTTTTATTTTACTATGCAGAGAGACAGTAAAACGAAATTATCCAGACAATTGACCAAAAAAGAAGTATTTTCTTTTTTACAATTATTTTAAATAATCAGAAACAAATCAGTACTAAAAGCTCAGAGCTTTTTTTAAAAAAAATCAAGGCTCAGAAATTGCCTACGTGTGTGCCTCTAAAGACAGTAAAAAAAACAACTTTTTTCTTTATTTATGCCAAATATTTTTTGTACAAACAAAGAAATTATTGCAGTTTTAATATTAAGAAAATCCTTAGACAGTATAAATAAATGATTACATAACAAGTAGACTGTGGTTATTCTAATCCAAATGAAAAATGTTCATTTCATTTTGATATGCAAAATCTAAAGGTTAATTAAAATCAAGAAGAAGTTCACCAACAAATTTAGTCTGTGTTAAAATCCCAAACCAAACCGGTTTCACAAAACTGTTCACTCCATTTAAAATAAGCATTTTTTTTTCATGCTAATGCCAAAATTGTGGTTGAAATTTCTCAACCTCGGCACAGACTCTTTCTGCTGTTTGTGCAACACAATACCCGGCCACAACTATCTCTGCTTGCTTCTCCTGTCCTCCGCTGAGCCAAACCCTGACTGGATAGACGGAGCAAAAAAGAAGGACAAACCTCAAATAAAACCCTCATGAGCACAAAGAGAAAGTGTTTCATTACTTTCAAACTGTCAAGTTTTCTAGTCAAGACGCACATGATATTCATTTCAACTCTCCGCTATTGATTCTCCTTTTTTTTTTTTTTTTTGCTTTCACAGCTATATTCCCAAACGTGAGAGTGAAACCACATGTTGGTGGGTGTGTTTGCGTCATGCTTTGCTTGTCCAAAGTGAACTGACAAGTGCAGGCAGTGGTTTCATTAGCAGGCAATTTGCTCTCGAGTTGTTCAGAAGTGAGAGAAGTTTTTTTTTGGCAACACGCACGGATCTGCTTAGAATAAGTTAAATTAAGTACTTGCACACGGAAACGTACACTAGAGATCCAAACAGTAAACTTTTTTTTGCCAAATTAGATCAAAACTTTGTACAACTTTAGTCTGAGATAACTAGTATAATGGAACCTAAAAACAAAAAGCAAAATAACTGCTTCGACACGTGATCTGACACACATTATCACACACCTTTTAAAGGGTCAATTTACACCTACGTTGTTGAAATATATCACATTGTAAGAACATCTCTCATTCACATCTCTCATCAGCTGACCAAAGAGATTAAATAATGAGATTATAGGGTTTTGTTTTTTTCATTACTTTCTTTTAATTCAGAAATTGGCACACATTTTCTCAGTATTTGGTAGAATTGCCTTTTTAAACTGTATGGCTTGGGGGAAACGTCCTTCCTCAAGGTGTTGTTTCAGAATTTGTACATTGTTATTTCGTCACAATGCCAGCTTTTTATTAAGTTCACAAGGCCCACCTGGAGCAAAACACCCAAACAGTATGATCACAGTTACGATTGTATTCTTTTCTGCCCCTTTTATTTCAACAAGTTGACTTTTAATTTTACCAGACAACAGGACATCTCAAGAAATTTTGTTCTTTATCCCTGAGTGCTTTTGCAAATGGTAACCTGCATTTCATTTGCTGCTTTTGGGGTGATGGCTTCTTCTTCTCTGAGCTTATATCAACTTAAATGACTCACTTAAGTCTCTGAGTCTTTTGTTCCAGGGATTAATACACACAATTTGCAACCAAACACTAGGACCTTTGTCACAACCCAGTCTCCTTTTCAAACAGTATTATGTCTGAACAATCCTGTAGGTCTGTTGAACAGATGAATGTGGAACCTTCAAGGATTTGGACATTTTACCCAAGGAGCAGCCAGACCTGTGGAGGTCCACAGTTCTTTCCCCCTGAACTGGGAAAGAACCAATAAAATTGGCAAATAAAATTTGCCAATTTTATTTATTGGCAAATAAAATAAATTATTTTATTTGCCAATAAAATAATTTATTTTATTGGCAAAATAAATCCTTTGCCAATTTATTTTGATGCTTCCCTGCTGTCACACAAGAAAGTAGAATATCTGAGGTTTGCCCCAATTTATCTCAAATGCTGAGAATTAAGCAAAAAGAAAGCATTCTCAAATTGTTTAAAGATTTAGTCATCTTAGTGTATGTAAACTTTTAACTTTGAAGAAAAAAAATCCCTCATACAGTCCTGCTCACCATCGTTGGCACCCCTTCATGTTTTGCATAGCTGAGTGAATATCTTCATAAATAAATGGAAGTGTTCAAAACCTATATCAGC